>CAIGRK010248054.1:0-28807 GCA_903798315.1 Fraxinus greggii | reverse complement strand
AAAAAACACCAGGCCATCTTATGACTTCCTGCGTATTTTGACTGCCGTCTTTTTCAGTTTCTTCTGGCTTTAGCTCAAATATACAAAGGTTAAGCGTTTTTGTTGTTGCATTGTCATGAATTCAATCTTCCAGACAGATACAGTTAAAGTTCTCTGTTTATCAAAGCCTCTATGATATCAATGCTTCTAAAACTTTGTGCGTGCATGCTTCCTTGAAGTTGAATCATATTGAAGCTGCGTCCAGAAATCTAATCCTCCCTTTATATCAATCCGTGGCTTAAACAGGATAGGNTTTAGCTCAAATATACAAAGGTTAAGCGTTTTTGTTGTTGCATTGTCATGAATTCAATCTTCCAGACAGATACAGTTAAAGTTCTCTGTTTATCAAAGCCTCTATGATATCAATGCTTCTAAAACTTTGTGCGTGCATGCTTGCTTGAAGTTGAATCATATTGAAGCTGCGTCCAGAAATCTAATCCTCCCTATATATGAATCCGTGGCTTAAACAGGATAGGGACCGAACATGAAAAGTTTGGGTTTGAGTTTGGAACGTTGCAGCCCATGAAATATGAACAAATAGCAGAGCTGCTTAATGGCATTTCTGAGAGATTTGATTGGGAAAAAATAATGGAGGGTGACAAGATTATTGGACTCAAACAGGTATTATTTTTTTCTCTGGAAAATTCTGGTTCTATTGTCAGTTTAGCCTCCATTTGGGAAGAATATGTAATCGGTTTAATTTATAAATAGATAGAAATGAGTGGTAGATAGATATTACTTTTGGGTCTATTGGAATGTGAGGCTGAAAATGAAGTTTGGCCATAAATGATTTATGATTTTTGCCAAATGGAGGCATAAACATGTATTGGCTTTTTTACACAATGCATGGCATAGTGACGCTAGAGGGTACACTATCAATCTCTATAGCATTTCTCCCAAGTTCATCTCGGTCACTTGTAGTGTAACTGGTCCTTACCATTATGTTCAAATTTTTCTGAATATATATTACATTTTTCCACTATTCACATATCTAATTCATGGCACCACCATGAATTGAATTTTTTTATTTTTTATTCAGCACATTTTTAATGGTAACTTGGTTTTCTGTCAGGGAAAACAAAGCATATCACTGGAGCCTGGTGGCCAATTTGAGCTTAGTGGTGCACCTCTCGAGACTTTGCATCAAACCTGTGCTGAAGTTAATTCACATCTTTACCAGGTTAAGACACTTCTATTTTGAAGCTTGTTTCTGTTTGCTGCTTAAAACATACTACAAGTAAATTCTGTTTAGCTTACATTTGCACATGAAATGCACAGGTCAAGGCTGTTGCAGAGGAGATGGGGATTGGATTCTTAGGAATTGGCTTCCAGCCCAAATGGGAACGTAAAGATATACCAATTATGCCCAAGGTAGTTTCTATATGCAGTTGAGATATCTTGGAATGACAAAAATAATGGATATGGCGATATTTCATGTTTTCAATAGGTTATTTGAGTAATTAATCAGCTTGTGATGCAACAATGATGCCTAGGCGTTACATGGCTGTTCAGAATGGGAAGAATTAATTTCTTCACCACCATCCACTCTAATCAGGGAACAGATTTGTTTGATGACTAATCAGTACTAGAGTTGAATTAGATCATGCCTTAAAGAAGGAAGTAAACTGTATAATAGTTTCCCTATGAAAACAATAAGATGATTCCACTTTTCGGGGAAAACGTAGTAAGTCTTGTACAACGGTCAGGTTTGACTCTTTCTTTGGCAACCAGACACTTCAGCACTTTATGATGCCACATCTACTTAATCATGAGGTGTGATAAGTCGTATATGGGATGTGCATCAGTTTTTCCAGCATAATTTCTGTTGGTCCATTTTATTAAAATGTGCCACCGCTCGACACCTTTATTATAAATTATTAGACTTTGACAAACTGCAACATATACTGACAAAAGAACTTGGCTCAGGGAAGATACGAGATTATGAGAAATTACATGCCAAAAGTTGGGTCACTTGGACTTGACATGATGTTCCGGACATGTACTGTTCAGGTGAGGAGAGTGAGAATATTATTTTTAGTCATTTGTACATCGAATTACACCATTCGTGACTATCTTGTGCAGAAGCTGCCACTTTCCTCTGATGATATATGTTTGTTATACTGAGCATTACAGCATGCAACTTTTTATATGACAGGTGAATTTGGATTTCCATTCTGAAGCTGACATGATAAGGAAATTCAGGGCTGGTCTTGCGTTACAGCCTGTAAGTGGACTATTTCTCATCACGCAGTTGCATTTGATTATGTGAATCTAAATAGTTAGTAAAACAGGTAGCTACAGCACTGTTTGCCAATTCACCTTTCATCGATGGGAAGCCAAATGGTTTTCTCATCATGGAATGGCATTTGATTATGTGAATCTAACTAGTTTGTAAAACAGATAGCTACAGCACTGTTTGCCAATTCACCGTTCACCGAAGAGAAGCCAAATGGTTTTCTCAGCATGAGAAGGTATTTTACCTTTTCCCATAATTGAATTTCTTGATACTAGTCTTTTTCTTTTTATATTTCTCTCTCCCCCACTTAAGATTAAAAGTGATTACTATTATTTCCATGCTTGAGCTTTTCCAGTATTTGAACATTATGTAATAATATTTCTCCCCTTCTACCAGCCAAATTTGGACAGATACCGACAATTATCGCGCTGGCATGCTTCCATTTGTCTTTGATGACTCTTTTGGGTGAGCTTCCACATGCTTTGCCATAAACATAAAGAAAAAAAGTGTGTTGTTTTATCCTTTTTTTGGAATTAGCAATGGGGGAAAACTATTGTTTTGTGGTCTTCTTTGGATTAAGGAAAATTTCTTTATCTTTTTGTATATTTACATAGCAATTTCGCATAGCCTACATATCATGGAATATAAACTGAAAAACTTGAAATTACAATTTCTTTACTCCCTCGTTCACTTGGCTTTATCCAGTAGTCTGTTAGAGATACTAATGGACTATATATTTCTGTTACAGGCAATTTTGAAATTTGCTAATTTGATTGATGTGATATCTATCGCTCAGTATGAGACCTGTCTAATTTTAGATTGGTGCAGTCACACATGGAATTAATACATGTTTCCTTTCGATAACTAAAGAGATCAGAATTTCTTGGGTTATGACAGTGATGACAAAATCAAAGCAAGGAAATGTTTCCTTTCTAAGACAATGTTTTCCTTCTACCACTTCTCAATTTGTGTATCTCTGTTGAGGGTTTGGGTGGGAGTCCATGCCATTTGGGGTTGTCTATATTATAGGCTTTCACTGCCCTCAGTTTTTTCAAAATTTATGGTAGTCTACCATACAATCAAGCAGGCTGTGACCCATGAGGGATCCTCCTTTAACGTTTACAATGGGATTCAGACAAGAAAGGCTGTGATCCGAAGTGTAGCACCTGAGTATGTGTTTTCAAATTTAATCTTCTGATATACGAGGTTAATAAGTGTCCTTTTTGTGAACAGTTGAGTTCCTATCCTGTCCTAACCTTGGTTTGAGAAGATCAACGGAAATTTTCAGTTATATATACCCCTTGAAATTATGCTCTTCTCAAAACTTATTCTGCTACCCATTGATCTTCTAGCATTAATTTTTTCTAATTGCATTTGTGAGTTTCTTCTAATCATGAACTAGTATTTGTGATTTGGTTTGACGATATTATCAGTAGATTATTTCATGCTTTTAAGTACGGTGCTTATCTTATTGGCACAGGTTTGAGCAGTATGTAGATTATGCTCTTGATGTTCCGATGTATTTTGTCTATCGGAAGAATAAGTATATCGACTGTACTGGAATGTCCTTTCGGGTTTTTACCTATCTTAATCTCACAGTATATTTTGCTATTTTATATTATGTGTTTTTCTTTGTAAGAATGCTAATATTTTGATTTGAATCATCTGCAGGATTTTATGTCTGGAAAACTTCCCTGTCTTCCGGATGAATATCCAACCCTCAATGATTGGGAGAATCATCTGACGACAATATTTCCAGAGGTTTACACCGAGATTAGTTGGTTAAAAACTTTCTATCATTCTTGTAAATTTGTTAGAATCATATTTTTGTTGAAAGCGTCATAAGTTTCTGCCACATCTCCTTTTAGGTTAGGCTTAAAAGATATTTGGAGATGAGGGGTGCTGATGGAGGTCCTTGGAGGAGACTATGCGCATTGCCTGCATTTTGGGTACTTTTCTCTTTATTATGCAGTTGTGAAATATAAATAAAATTGTTGGGATTGAAGTGGAAGTTTTCTTAAAAAATATCTCGAAATCAGATCATATGCGCAGACAAAAAAGAAAAGAATTTTGATGATAGCAAATAATTCTATTTATTGTTGGTAAATAATTTATCTTGAAAATATAGAAAGTGTGCATTTGTTTATTTCCATTTTATGGAGAAATTTTAATTTGCTTACAAACTTAAAAAGAGGGGGTGCGGGGTTCAGAGTGACAAGCAATACATTTATCTAACTTTTTAGATGTTTCTGCTTCAGCATTCTTGGTCAGCTCTGATTTTATTCGTTTTTTGTTTTTGAATCATTTCACTATGATATATTAGCTATGCTATTACTAAATTTCAGGTAGGCATCTTATACGATGACATCTCTCTACAAAGTGTTCTGGACATGATAGCTGATTGGACTCTAGAAGAAAGACAGATGTTAAGAAATAAGGTAAACTGTCAGTTGGAAGATCAATTGATATTGCCTTTTGTTTTATTGAACCACATCGTCTAAAAGCTTATACTATTAGAGAGGGGACCAATGTATTTATTTAACTGATGTCTTCAACCCGCCCCCTGATGTGGAGGCTGAGTGTCATTTTTTTTTTTTTTAAAAAGAGATGTTTGACATGTCACAATTTTTTCATGAATGGGTGACAACCAAACTTGAACTAGGTACATGTGGCTTCTCTGAACCCCCTAATCTAGAAGTTCTCTAGATAGGGGATATATATTTTATTTAAATTTGTCTTCAGTACCTTCTTGTTTTATCAATCAATATTGCGAACAATATTAAAGCTGGTGATCATGATTGTATATTAGTGTTCATACAGTTTGACATTAAATATTTGTTGACATATTGCTTTTATTGGACATCAACATTTCACGAAGATGAGATGAACACCTGTGGATTCATCTACCATTGTTTCTATGAATTAGTAAAAGAGGATCATAAGAATATCTTTATTTTTAAGTTTGCCTTGTATATTCGTAATGTGCCCATTGAAGCTGTTGCATCTCCTCCAGCAAGTGAGCCATCTTCATTGCTGTCACCTCCTCCAATCCTTTGTTCTAGGTTGAAAAATACGGCCTAATCTTTTGTATCAATTTTGTTATTTATGTTGATGTTGTCTTTGTTTTCCTCATCACATTTGTGATAATTGGAGCTGTTTGATCATATATTTTTGATATTCGAGAACCAGATTTTAAGACTTACTATCGGGATTGCGTGTTGGCTGATTTTGTTGTTATTGAAAATGATTCCAGTGCCCTCATTTAAGATGAAACAATTTGGATGAGTTGTGCACCCTCGAAATATGGAGACACTACTTTCTCTGCTTTCTTCCTTTTCTTTCATGGCACTGGCGATGCCATTTTTACTTAAAACTTTGTATGGCAGGTTCCAAAGTTTGGTTTGAAGACGCCATTTCGAGGTGGACTGTTGAAGCATGTTGCACAAGAAGTTGTAAAGTTGGCTAAGGTGACGGTGATGCCATTTTTGTAGTAGTCACGTATAAGTTAAAACAGTTACTCTTTTTTATTCCTAATTACTGACTCTTGTGTCCTTCTCTCTTTCACAGGATGGTTTGGAAAGGAGAGGCTACAAGGAAACAGGATTTCTAAATGAAATGTCCGAGGTGGTTAGAACAGGTATGAAACTAATGTCATAATTCTTTCAGTTTTTGGGGTTGCCTGTCTGTTTATTTGCATTTTCTTGTATTGACGTAAAGGCTCAGTAAATTTTGACTTCGAAATAAGGAAAAAGTAACACGGCCAAACATGCTAATGAGTGGTACATAAGTTAAAGCGTAGTAATCATACCAATTTTAACATGGCTTCCGGCCGGCCATCATTTGGCTCCAGGGGGTCAAGACTCGGCGGCTTGTTTATTATATATGTTCTTTTCGTTTATTTGGAATTATTCTTATAATTTAGTGCCTGGAACGTACCATTGGCACTTGACATTTCTTGGGCATAATCCTCGTGCAGGTGTAACACCAGCAGAAAATCTTCTAGAATTGTACCATGGGAAGTGGGGACAAAGCGTCGATCCTGTTTTCGAGGAGCTCCTCTACTGATGAGATGCATTTCAAGTTCTCACAGTTGCTTTTTAATGTGATTTAAGAACTCGTGCACAGCTTTACTATAGGTTTCTTTTCGTCCTACCTCTTAAAATTTGGTTGTATTCTCGGATTTTTGGCCAGTTAAATTTTTAGATGAAGGATAATTTGATGACCCGCACAATGCTTCTCGTTGGGTCTAGTAGAATCATTCGAAACTTTTCTCGCCGCTTGGTCGAATTAAAGAATGTTACTCGAGCATGTTTTCGATCTCATTCTCGAGAAACAAGTGAGCTATTTCTTCATAAACCTATGATCGACGTTATGAATCGATTTGATTAAATGCAACAAGCAAAATTTCATGAGATTAAGATAAATTCTCATTGCTAATCATTCATAAAAGTAATGTCCGAGCTGAGTCAGAGATAAAAATAAAGAATAATTAAAGACGACTATGGATAGAGGCGGTTCAGCAATGAGATAGGCAAGGTGTTGCTTTGGGGGAACGAGTGATATTATGGTAGTAATTTAGGTACGGACAGCTTATCTTAATAGTTATCATTTCTTAATCAACGTTAAGCCTGAACATTATTGCAATAATTGGCATAAAATATGATTTTGGACACTGCTTTAAAAGCAACAAGCTGTAGAATCATGATCTCTACATAGTAATCCTGTCTCATCCTCTAAATCTTTTTCTAAATGCCAAAGCAATAATCAATTTATTATCGATCCCTTTTAGAGAGAGAGAGAGAGAGGGAGAGGGAATAATATGTATAAAAAATATAACGAAAGAGTAAAAAGTTAGTTTGTCATCGAAATTATTCCCCAATTTCATTTAGGTTGTTGAACCTTATTCTGTGATAGTTGGAATTAAATATATAATTTTGTTTCAACTGAGTCATTCTGATCAAATCATTAGTTCAACATATAGAAACATTGACATAATGGCAACGATTTGTGTTGAGATCAAATTTATCTATGCGAAAAAACATACACGTCATTTTCTTTGATTAGCATGCTAAAAGAACGAGAAAGAGTGACTTGATTGAGATAAAAGTATAATTTAACTAACTAAATTGTAACAAAATAAAACTAAGTGACATTCTTAAAATTGCGCATGGTATAACCCAAAAGGTTTTGACGGATAAATCCAAACACAAGTTATACGGCAAATTGTCAAATATATCTTTATGTAATGAAATACAAAATGTCAAATATATCTGTATTATAAAATCCTACTCGACTATATGATCATTTGAGTCGAGTTGACATAAATCCAAATCTTACAAGCTATTCTCCTTCTTTGTATTTGGGCTCTCTTATTCTCCTCCTCTATATTAATCTAAATTGGCGTGGTTTTATTTTCTTTGATACCATTTAAATACAAAATTAAAAATACCAAATCATATTGCCAATTCTTTTATGAGAACTGGAATGAGTTGTGGAAAGAGACAATTGGCTCCAATAATTACACTCTCCAACCTCTCTCACCCTCTCTTACAATAAGATGTTATATCACACCAATTGGTACCTAACTTCTATCTTCAAAACAAGAATTTTTTTTCATAAATTGCAAAAGAAAAAAATTTAATTTTCTTTGTATTACCAACTGAAAAATAATTGACATTGAATTTTGTACATTCTTGCACCTATTAGAGATCGACTAGGCATAATATTTTTTACTTATAAAGTAGTAATGCTTTTTCCATATGCATGTTTGGGCAAATAGTTGTTTTTTATTTGAGACAGGACCGAATTAAAAGTATATAAACAATCATGCTACCTGCATACTCTCCCTAACACGTTTTCCACGTGACAATATTTATATTCCTAATTTTCAACTCATTCAGCACGTCACTACACAGATTTCCTCCATATTATAGGGAGGAATGTTATATAAAGTGTAAGCTATAATGTACATCTAGCTTAATTCATAAGCTAAAAAGAGCGTTCTAAAGAAAATTACTAAACAGTGTTATTTTTTCTTTTCTCTCCAACTTGACTTAAACAAAATCCTTTAAACCTCAAAACAAATATCAAGAACATGGTAAAATTCAGGATGGCTTGACTTCTCTAAATGAGTAAAGATACAAAAAATATTGTAAAGGATAGAACTGTAATTTGGGACGTATGGAGCCACATGAGAGTGCATGGAAACTGGTTGTCTTGTCTCCTTTCATTTCCAGCTCACAATTCCTGTTTGATCTTTGACATCTTCTGCAAATCCTTGCCCACATGAAAAATTATTGATTGTATTTCTCCATTATTGTTATCTTGTACATTTGGTATGAGTATTCAACTGGACAATATTAATTTAGATTCTTGCTCTCAAGTTCTGTCGACAGAGTATTACCAACTGAACATGCACCAAAACCCCCCCAAAAATATCAATGTCTTAATCACATAATATCCATCCAATCTTCACTACAAAAACCCTGTTTTAATTCATTCGTCCATGCCCTCTCCCTTCACTCATTGCTCCATCAAAGTTCCAAATTCTTGAAATCCCATTTCCTTAAACTTTGGTTCAAGAAAAAATGAGAGAGATTCTTCACATTCAAGCTGGGCAATGTGGCAACCAAATTGGGGGCAAGTTTTGGGAAGTTGTTTGTGGTGAACATGGAATTAGTCCCACAGGAAATTATGTAGGAAATTCTAGGGTTCAACTTGAGAGGCTAAATGTTTATTACAATGAAGCAAGTGGTGGGAGGTATGTTCCTAGGGCTGTGCTTATGGATCTTGAACCTGGAACCATGGACAGTTTAAGAACTGGTCCATATGGGCAAATTTTTAGGCCTGATAATTTTGTTTTTGGGCAAAATGGTGCTGGAAATAATTGGGCTAAAGGGCATTACACTGAAGGAGCTGAATTGATTGACTCTGTTCTTGATGTTGTTCGCAAAGAAGCAGAGAATTGTGACTGCTTACAAGGTATGGGCACGTTTGGCCCGGCTTAAAAGCACGCTAGACACCCACTGCCAAAAAGCAGAAAAAGTCGCTTTTAGACGGAGTCAAACATGTTATTAGTTCTGTTGGTGTAGCTTTTCTTGATAATGTTTGTTTTTGCAGGTTCCTTTGGATGAAATCCCAATGCTAAAATAATTGTGCTAGTCCAAAATTTGTTCCAAGATTTTTCATTTTTAGTGTGTTCAGTAAAGTGGATAGATAGTATTAAAGAAGAAAAAGCTGCTAAATTTTATACACAACCATGTTTATACTGTCTAGTACCGTGTACCTGAAAATTTTTGCACTGCCCCGTTGATTCCTGTATTTGTTGCGAGATTTTCTTTTTATGTATTGATCAGACTGTTTCATTGTGTGACAGGATTTCAAATTTGCCATTCACTTGGAGGGGGAACAGGTTCGGGGATGGGGACACTGCTCATATCCAAGATCAGGGAAGAGTACCCCGATAGGATGATGATGACTTTCTCGGTGTTCCCATCGCCCAAGGTTTCTGATACCGTGGTCGAACCCTACAACGCCACCCTTTCGGTTCACCAACTTGTTGAGAATGCTGACGAATGTATGGTTCTTGACAATGAAGCTCTGTATGACATTTGCTTCCGCACACTCAAGCTCACAAATCCAAGCTGTAAGTTACAATTAGTTGTTCTGTTTAGTCTCGTCCAGTCTTGTCGAGTGCAGTGTATGTGCCATTTATGTTAGTGACAAGTCTTATGTCTAGAATATTAGCTATAATAATTGAACATGTCTATGGTTGCAGTTGGTGATCTGAATCATTTGATTTCAACAACTATGAGTGGAGTAACATGTTGTCTTCGCTTCCCCGGCCAATTGAACTCTGACCTCAGAAAATTGGCCGTAAACCTAATCCCATTCCCCCGTCTACACTTCTTCATGGTCGGTTTTGCACCCTTGACTTCACATGGATCGCAACAATACCGAGCCCTCACCATCCCGGAACTCACTCAACAAATGTGGGATGCCAAGAACATGATGTGCGCTGCCGATCCACGCCATGGCCGATACCTAACTGCCTCGGCCATGTTCCGCGGCAAAATGAGCACGAAAGAGGTTGATGAGCAAATGATCAATGTACAAAACAAGAACTCGTCATACTTTGTCGAGTGGATACCAAACAACGTTAAGTCGAGCGTTTGTGACATTCCACCAACAGGGCTTTCTATGTCATCGACATTTGTTGGGAATTCTACGTCGATCCAAGAGATGTTTAGGCGCGTTTCCGAGCAGTTCACACTCATGTTTAGGCGCAAGGCTTTCTTGCATTGGTATACAGGAGAGGGAATGGATGAAATGGAATTTACTGAGGCTGAAAGTAATATGAATGATTTGGTTTCAGAATATCAGCAATATCAGGATGCAGCTGCCGATAATGAAGAAGAATTTGATGAAGAGGAGGATTTGGACCATTAGGAGTGGAGTCAATTGTTTGATACATTGTGATTCGATGTTCTTCTGCAGTATGAAAAATGTTTTCTTTTGATTGTATTTTGAGTATTATTGTATTGCTTTCAATGGTTGAATATAATTTGTATATGTTTGTATTTTTGTTCATAAATGGATCGTACGTTCACACTCTTTGAGCCACTCTGTAAGTATGGCATCTTAAGTTTAATATAATGACCTATCTAGCCATAAGTCGCCTGGAGCGGTAGAAAAAGATTTGTGTAGTCAAGCTTAAATTTAATGAAAAAGGAAGACTTTTAAGTCCAAAATGTTGTTAAATCCCATAAAATGATCCATGGATGAGAATGATGACAAGTCGCATAGAATATTTATCCAAAGAACTCTCATAATTAAGTTTCATTTTCAAGAAACTCGACTACATGAATATTTTTGCCATACAAATAAATGATCCCCACAATAAACCCACAACAAGAAACAAGTAAAAAGGCAACCAAATCCAAGAAAAAGCCAATCTCCGATGACCAAGCCATGTAGCACTGTACATAAATAATGGCACGGTAAGTCTCTCGAATCCCTTTCCAACTCGAAGATAAATCCTTTATCAACATGTAATCCACACGAATAGCATCAAATTATCCCCTATAGTTCGTTATTCGAAAAGGTCAAGACAACCGTCCACGAGGGAACCTTGACTACCAGACCAAGCAGAAGGGAAACAACCAGCCCAATGATGTTGCAATAGAATCCTTCAGCCGAAACAACTGGTCATGGATGTAAATGATGCAGAATGTTCTTTTATATGTTGCTCACATAGTCGAAGAGGATTTTATATATTCAGTCCAGAAACCAAGAGGCTTGTGATTTATAACTGTCTCAGGGAAAATTTCTGGCACAATACCCTCTAATTTCTGGAAGTTTTCGTCTTGTCTTCGAGTATTGAACCCTCTTTGACTGCGATTTGTGCCTCATTCTCCTTCCCGAGAGTGAAAAGAGCAGCAGCTTGTAGATATGAAGCTATATGCCAAATGGGAGAAATGACTTGTGCTTGTACTGCGTCATTGAGGGCTTCCTGTGGCATATCACTCATGAGATATGATAAACTGCGGCGTGCAAAAACAGTTGGCGAGACCATTTTTCCAACGTCAATAAACTGCAAGAATAATTACAAAAGAGCCACCATTGTTAGACAACCGATAATCTTCAAAAAGAATATGTAATCTTTGCTACAAATACTTCAAATGAATAGATTAGCAGCAGCAAGAGTACCACCAACAAAGAAAAAAAAAATCAAAAGAGATCAATAATGCTTTTATTTTTCTAATCTGAAATCAAGTTGATTTCACTCGAGGCTTGAGACACGGACAAATTTAAAGAATGGGTGGCAGTGAGACTTGAACTTTGGACCTTTGTCTAATCTGAAATCAAGTTGAACCACCTAGCTAAAAGCTTAAGCTGTTAGAGAGGCTATGCATTTATTTTTCTAAAGTTTGTCTTCAACTTTGTTCGGTACATAGCAGGTTCAGCAAAAGCCAAACAACAAAAATCACTTAAAAGACTTATGTCGTCTCCATTTCAATGAATTCTATTTAGAGTTCTAACCTGAGTGTAACATTCAATTGCAGCCCCAAGATCTTTATGCCGGAAAGCCACGTCACCCTTTTTCTTTGAGTTCAATGTTTCCTGCATGTGGTTGGTCCACATCTGGAAGGAAAGCTGCATGCAATAAACACTTGATGGTGAACAAGACACGTATAGCACAGGTAGCATTCTGAAACAACAGTTCAAATGAAAGCAGCGATGAAGTGCATAAGAATTGTGAAATTGGAAACAAAATTCAGGTGTGGACTGAAATATGCAAACATGGAATAAATAATCATTGTGCAAAACCAACCAGAACAGTGCACAATAGGGATCACAACACGTCCATGGTCAAGCAAACATAGGCACCATGTAAATAGACTACATCTGATGTTACACAGGCTAACTATATGATGAGGACTTAATCAACTGACATTAGAGTCAAATAACCACATAAGAGTACATAAAAATAGACAAAAGGAAAAAAGAAACATTCTGTGTGTGTGGCAGAGAGAGAGTAAAGAGATAAAAGGCATAGCTTCCAGGAGTAGGGTAACTGGTTTTGCCCCACCACAAGCATAAGATACATCTTTGCAAGTGCATATGGATACAAAAAGAATACAGGCAAGGACAGTTCAATATGAATTCCCTTAATTATTGCTCCATTTTTGCAAAAAGCTCCCATTGGGACGAAATGCTAACGTTTACAGATATACGTGTCAATGCATCAAGTCCTTGCTTCAAAGCCTGCTCGAAAACCATATGGCAGATAACTTCTGGGCTTGTACAGTGGACATCACTCCACAACCTGACTTGCCACGACAATTCCTCATTATAGAGGGAAACTACAACACTACTTCAGATTACTGAGTGGTGAATACGATGTCGATAATTCATGCTGGTCCCATAGATCAGAATTGACTTCAGTAATTCCTTTATGTCATTTTTTTCGTCATGAGATTTATTACATAACATATACCTTGTTATTGAATCACAGAAACCTCAAGCCTAAAATCTGCTTCTCAATTTTATTTATTTATTTATTTTTAATCAAACTGTAAATTTAAATCCTAATAGAAGAAAAGAGCCCCTGTTTGATGCACATTCTTAAGGAAAGAATGCAATTTAAATAGTGATGTGATGGAAAATATGTGGTTAAAAAAGAAGGAAAAGCTTTGGATTTGCATGTAATATTATTTTATTGAAGATTGTGTAGTTGAAAATGAGTACTGAGAATGCATTTTTCTAAGAATGTGGATCATACAGGGCCAAAATGTCTAATAAGGTAAATCCCAAAGTTGGGTAAAACATATCGATCAAACTACTCCTGAACCAACCAGAAAATTTCATAATAAAACTAGTCCTAAATCTGTGCTGTATCGTGAAACTTATAAATCTGATCAACAAGAAACAAACCTCAGCTGCTGCTCCCTCATCATCTTTGTAACCAAGTTTTTCTAATATCTCGTGTATGGCAGTCAAATCCATTCTTAAACATGCTTCACCAAGTGCAGATAGAGGCATAACCTCACCACCATGAGTGATACCCATCAATACATGAGAAGAAATCTGCAAAATGCACCACTGAAATGTCATCCCAGCAAAAAGCATTTAGCACAAGGATCAAATATGACAGATACAACTTCATATACTGTGCTAGATTAAACTACTTCAATCACCAAAATGCCATAATTTTACTTTATCTATTCTGGTTTTGCATAAACAATTATACACACCCATACAAACAAGAATGTGCGCAAACAAAAAAAAAAAATGTGAATAGTAAAATTGGTAGTATCCTGTTATTCAGTTTATTACTCCTGATTATTGCTCTCGACATTGAAGACAATTTTCCTGTTGAAACTGTAAAAATAGCTGTATGATATCTTCTTGAAGATGACACTTGCGCTTGATGTAATGAAGTCGAGATTAACATTCACAATTTGGATTCTTTCTTAAGAAATGGACACGTTAAATTCCATAATTCCATTTTAAATATAAGGAATACAACGCTCGCTATAAGCCATTACAGCACTTTCTACATACGAATTCATACATCTTCATCTCAATGGAACGACTAAGACAAATGCAAACTCAATTGCGTGGGAAATTTCTAGAAAGAGATGTGACAATCAGAAAAATATTTAACGAACTCTTTGAAAGAAAATATGACGAAATCTATAGAAATACTTGTAACCCAAGAATCAGTAACAAGATTCTAGTTTTTCAACAGTCAAAGCTTAAGATCATACAGATGTAATGCCAAGAAAATAGTCATCAACCATACGCCAAAGCTCCAGATTGATCTCAAAAAAATTTATCATCAATAAATAAAAGCTCGGGTAAGCTAATACCTATAAATGTGATGAACTGTTGAAAAATAAAAACGTATGCAAACATTAACGAGAAAATGCATTTTATTAACGGTGAAGCAATAATTAAGTAATTATCATAAAGCAAGTGATAGTTCCATAGTATAATGACCTATTTTCTATATGAGATTCTACAATATCTGCAGATAATTAAGGGATACTACAATAAACTAGAAAGACTCAAAAGGCTGCATGCTATTCCATATAGAAAAAAACCAACCTCAGTTTCCTTCTGAAGAGGAATCAATGCAGCAACTAATGATTTCGGATTTGGCCTCTCGCAGGGTTCATACTGTAAACATCTTGATGCTAAACGTACTAACTCAGTTCCATCATCATTAGAAAATTGACCTTCCAAGCAAGAATCGGTCAGCATCTGAAGATTCCTGTCCTTTATCAAATCAAGGGCCTGACACGAAATGAATAGAATCAGAACTAATAAAAAGAAAATGTCAAAGGCGAGAAGTTTACCCTTAAGGAGTTAAAAATAACTAGTAAATCAGATTTGTCAACAAAAACAGATAGAAGAGGATCTCTTGGATCCATCCAACAGATGGAAGGGGAAGAAATCCTGCGATGAAGCGCATATTAACATGCCTAACTAGGCTAACTTCAACACTTGCAATCTTCTCGCACAATATTGTTTATAAATCCACTAAAGTTGAAAGTTAATTTACTTATAAGTCTCTGTGCATCTTCATCAGAAAAGGAAAAGAAAATGAATGGCAAATCTGTCGATCATGGCACATATGCCAAATTATCTCTTCACGGTTCTATCAGAATTTCATTAATTTTATGATACTTCAAATATCTAGAATCATTGATGATCAAAGTCAAGCAAAACGATCATTGCGAAATGATAAACATGATACATTGGGTGGGTGGGGTATACAAACATACACAGATGATTAGTTATGATGTACGACTCCACTGTATGTGGAAATGAACGAGTTCATTGAATGTGAAAAGGAAACACGTGTTGTTTTTGCTCCTGGGTAGGTAACATACAATTGCTAGTGGTATGAATCATTACTCAAACAAATTACATGACATCAGAGAACTGTAATAAATGTGAGGGCGGTAGAGTTCATACAAAAAAGTTAAGGTGTTGCTCCTCAAAAATGTTAATAATCAAGTTGTCAGGAAAATTCGTTTTGGCTCATTGACTAAAACCTTTTTCTAGGAAGTAGTTTCTCGATTAATTCTCATGAGACAGTCACTAAGCAATATAATTGCTGAGTCAATTTCACAGTGTCAAGATAGACTAAGCATAAGAAGACTTACATGGCTAGGAGGAATGTGTTTTCCACTGAGAAGGTCAAGCAATAGTGTGCCGAAGCTATACGTTACACTGTCAGGGGTAACTCTTCCTACAAAAGTTAGAAGCTCAAAATAAATACTGCAGTAATTATCTCACAAACGCGAGGGAAAAAGTAAGCCCCTGTTTGACACACATTATTCCAAAATATATTCTTTCAAAACTCATTTTCAACTACACATTCTTCAATAAATAATATTTTCCTCACATAATAACTTATCATTACTTTTTTACAACATATTTCCATCTTATCACTATTTAACATACATTCTTTTCTCAATAATATCCATCAAACACACCACAAGTTTCAAACAAATACAGGAGTTAGAAAATTCAAAATACCCACTATGTAGACACAAATTCATGGTATGATAGATAAACAATAATGGATATTCAAATCAAAAGAATCAAGACAGTCTGAACAACTACACGAGCACCATCCCCACACACACACCGCGTGCATAAAAGATCTAATTGGTGAGTGATGATGACATTTGTCTTGTAATGGATAAGTATAAACAAAAACAGCATACAGGGACAAATTTGGGCCATTCGTTGATTTTATTTCTTTTCCCTCTTTCTCCTTTGGAAAATTATAATTCGGCTCTCTAATAAGGGATTACAATGATTTTGTCGCGGATATGAAGCTTCAGCAATTTAGACTTCTTTCACAAGAGATATATCACGACCTTAGAGCAAGTCAGAAGAGGGAGGGGAAGACCAAAACTAAATGGAGAGGCGAAAACGAGAGAAAATAAAGCCTAATCACAACAAGTTATGTCACACCCATGCATGCATTTATTTGTTGCCTGAGAGAATTGGGATTATCCAAGTTCACCGATTACGCGCCAATTTGCAGTTCTATATTATTAAATATGTTCATGTCTTTATTGCCTAGGGGTTTAAGGATAAAAGAATCAAATCTGAAAAATGGCACAGGGATCCAAGCATTGAGCCATATGCAAAATATTGGAAATGAAGGTCCCCACTAAATCTTGAAGAAAAATGGGATAACTACCATGTGATATGGTAAAAAGGGGTTTCGATGTATTGAGTGAAGCAAGTGATACTCTATCAATTTTTTAAATGGGCTTGCCAAGAAAACAAATATACAACTATGATGGTAATAGAAAGAAGATAAAAGAAGTGCATGTGACATGTCTATCATCTTCATAATTGATAATTACATCCAGGATGTTGCTTTCGATATTAGAAGAGCGCTGAGGAGTTAATTTAATTCGTTACAAGATTCCATTAATTAGGTGTAGCATGCTAAATGGATCAAGAACAAAAGAAAACACAATAATGGAATTGGTGAATTATAAAAAACGATTTCTTTCTATAAATAACTCGATTATCATATTAATACTCTCACCATAATAATTCTAAAATCCCGAAACTATCATATTAATACTAATCCAGCATCACATTGCAAATAGGTAAATCAAGAGTTCCAGATGTATTAGACCTGGTTTTAATATCACAAACAGCAAAGAAAGTGTAGTAGATGAACACAAAGCACGATAAATTAGTCACTTAAATCATAGAGCATTGGACATATGATATATCAGTAGGAAAATACCAATAGCAAGGGATTTTTGCTAGAACTCCTTGAACACTCCATAAAAACAAAAGTCAGTCAACTTAACACACATCCCATACAAGAAAAACATTATCTTTGTGTCTAAACTATATGTTATACTTACACCTTAGAAGCAGTCAATAGCAGGAAAATTTTCACAATAAAACACTGTTTGATTTTGAAACATAAAATACCAGTAAATGATCAAACTACTATGTGCTCACACTAAATCAGTAAATCTATTACAAAAAAAATTGGTCAAAAAATAAATTATAATCCTTGCACAACCCATTTCGACTATATGTTTCTCTTTTTCTAGATATATGAATGGTACCAGTCCTTAGGTATTCTGGAGGAGTAAATGCCAAGTTGGTGCTATAGCTTTTTCCATCCCTACTGTTCTTCATTAAACCAAAGCATGACAGTCTGGGATTACCATCCTGTGAAATAAGAAGAACCCGATGATTAAGTATATTAAGGGGGTGTTTGACGGATATAATTGAGAAAAAATGTATTTTAAATAGTGATATGATGAGAAATATGTGGTTAAAAAGTAAGGAAAAGTTACTGATATGATGAAAAATATTATTCTATTGAAAAATGTGTAGTTGAAAATGAATTTTGAAAAATGTATTTTAGAAGAATGTGGGTCAAACAGGGGCTAAATATACATTTACCGACAACAAGGAGAAATAAAGTCGTGGTAACTCCGTGCTTACATCATCAAAGACTATTCTGTAAGCATTAAGATCATGATAAAGAGCACGTCCTTTGCTTGTACAGTATTCTAGAGCTTGTGCAAGGTATAAAGCCACCCTTAACCGCATTGCCCACTTCATAGGTTGTGTTTCCCCTGAATCAACATGTAAATGGAACGCAATAAAGCACAAAGATGAATGAACCAAATAAATTCAGGTATAAAGTGGAAAATACTGAAGCAAACTGAATTGCAAATACTGGTTTCCACAAAATTAAAGATGGTCCACGAGTTGTAAATTCGAGTAAAACTATAGAAAACAAATCCATATATGACACCTGAAGATTCAATCGCTCCCTCCATCCCTCGAGGTGAGACTTTAGCTACCAGAAGGGTTTAGAGCAGAAGGAAGAGGGAATTGATATGCGGCCTGAAGAAGAAGAAAGATTGGAGGTTCGGCGAGCTTTGACAGCTCCTAAGGTGGAAGAGAAGGAAAATCATGGCAACAAAGTAAAGGAAGGTATGTAGTGAATAACTAACAACGGCAATGTAGTAAATACAATAGCTAAAGAAATAGTAGCTAAGTCGAAACTTCGTATAGAAAAGCATCATCATCCACACTAGATCTCATAGATTCAGAAGGGTGATCATATTCTGGTCACTTAAAAGGTGTTTGGTTCAATTTGATAAGCAATCACCATAACTGTACAATGAGAATTCCAGATAAGGATGAAAATACAAAGATTGTGTAGTGTACTTACAGTGAAATAAATGTTTTGCAAGGGTCTCATTGGGCATGAATTCTGCAACAAGCAATCTCTCTTCACCTTCACAGCAGCAGCCAAGTAAATTTGCCAATCTATGGTTGCGGAGTTGACCAACAGATCTTGCTTCTTCCTGAAGTTTCAGAATATGTTCAAATATATTCAAAGCAAATGAGAATTACAATAGCATCAAAAGACCTAAGAAGCTCTATGTAATAGTTCATACATTCTTAACCAGTCCAATCCCTCCCCTCACACCAAATTATATAATAATAAAGAAGACCATCTTTTGTGAAATAAGGACTCCAAATTTTGAGGTGAACCAAAACTAGACAAAAAGGTTAATTTTGTCATATTGATCGGGGAACAGGTGATAAAAGACTACCAAGTTTCTGGTCTGCATTAAGATAGCACGTTTTGAGTGCTTGCATACGGAACTACTTACCAAGAACTGTCGGGCATCTGGCCAAGCCGACCTATTGAAGCGTTTAACAGCAATTCGCCTCTGATTCTCTAACTTCCCCTTATAAACGACATTTGGGGCTTTCTCCCCATGCTCTGAAACAATGTTCTCTACAGAAAATGCAGATGTAGCTGTCCTGAGTTGTTCGATGGAGTATTCACGGAATACAGGCAAATCACTGACTTCACTTTTCTCCTCATTTTCTGCAAACAAATTAAAACCTTCAAAATGAAGTTTTTCATTACCCTGAGAAGAAAAAAACGAACAAGAAATTTGGCACACCAGCATTATGCGCCTCACGAACTGGTCCATTCTGCCCCGAGATAAAACAACACAAAGTAAGTTTCGAACACTTGCAGCCCATCACACTACCACCACTCCGACAACACAAAGTAAGTTTCGAACACTTGCAGCACAAAGTAAGTTTCGAACACTTGCAGCCCATCGCACTACCACCACTCCGACAACACAAAGTAAGTTTCGAACACTTGCAGCCCATCACACTACCACCACTCCGAAGACACGAACCCGCCCTCGAATTTCCAGAGTTGTCCAAAAACTACAATTTCACCATTCACAAACTCTACAGCCGGCTTCACACTCCAAATATGCAACACAAATAAGACATGTGAGCTATAATGGTTATATTGTCCTCAAAGTTTAAACTCTGGGACACCAAGAAAATAAGAACGAAACCCACAATTGTAAATCTTTGAAAAAACAGCGTCACATTAAATCTAAGACAAAACTTCATATAATTTTATATTACTTTCAAACAGTGACATGTTAAGAGTTGCCAGTGGCCCAGTACGACAGTAATTAGATAGGGCATGCTTCTCTGTCTATACTCTATCATATATGTATGACTTTTTATGTATTTTTCATGTGTCTGCGTGTTCACTTAAATATACGTCGTCAAATTGACCGGTGCTCTAAATTGATTGAAAAGTTTAAATCTTTGCAAAAGCAAGCATGAGTTGGCATTTTTACAAAAAAAAATGTGCATACATAAGCTTTCAGCAGAAAACACAAATTATCCCAATTCAATGTCCCTAAGTTGCCATAAGAAACTCAGAAAAATAGTTCAGATAGACTCCATTATATGAATACTGGTGGGCGCGGGTGCATCACATTTGCATTTTATGGTAATGTACAGGAAGATAACTCAAATCTTCAGATAAATCACAGTGCAACGTACGGAACTCAGAATGTACAAATTTAAGAAAGTTACCTTTAGCAGAGATTCAAATCTGGGTCAATTCAAAGACATAAAATCCTCATTTTCTGAATCCCAGTGCTTTCAACTTTCTGCAGCAACTCTTGAAAAAGCTTCCTTTTCTAGCTGAGTCGCTCGACTCAGTAATTCACCTGACCAAGATAACGATTTCAGTCAATCAAAGTCGTAATTAGAACCCTGAAAGCAAAATATCCAAATAAAACCATTTCACCAAAAAATCAAAGAGCTAAAAACCAATTTTGAAAAATGAAATAATCAAAACCCACTTTCCGAAAATGATTGTTACAAATAGTACGGAGAGAGAAAAGTAGCAAAAAGAAAGAACCTTTTTCTTGATTAAACTTGATTTGGTCAAAGCACAAAGTGAAAGTCTTTAATTATATATTCGTATGTGTCTCGTTTCTGTGATATACGAAGTTGCATGTACGAGAGTGGTGGTTGATTAGAGAAACAAGAGAGAGAGAGCAGGAGAAAGCGTCGGATAAATGAATAAGAAATATTTTACAAGAACAGATTTATTTTCACAGATATCATGGGAAGAGGAAGACAGTTTCCCTTTATTTCTATGCCGTGAGTTGCGTGTTTTTATTCGTTCTTTCGAGTGTGTACTCTATGCTTATTTTTTTAATTTCCACCGACATTTTTTTCAATTTTAATTATTTTTGTTTATTTTGTTTTATTTATTATTATATGTTTTATTTATATTTAATTGACATTCTCCTTGGTAAGAATTATTATTGTACTATGTTTGTAGCAATAGATTATGGATGTGTTATTAAGCCCATGTTTCGCCTCCACTACAGTGAATTCTATATTTCCAAAATTGAGTTAAGATAGCTAACATTTTCATCGACTATATTCACCTGGTCAAATTGTGGATTAAAAAGATACTAATGTATTCTTTATCATAAAGGTCGTCAATGTATACCTTTCTTAAGGGACGTTTTGGCGTGACTTTTGAAAATTTTAAGAGTTTTGAGATTCAAAAATTAGTCCATGTTTGGTACATATTAAAATTTTTATTCTTTTACTTATTTTCAACTACACATTTTTCAATAAAATAATATTTTTCATCATATCAACAATTTTTTCTTCTTTTTCAACCACACATTCTCCATCAATATATTATTTCAGAATACAAACATACCCTTATTTTTGGATATATTTTGATTAATTTTATAAATTTATTCTTTGTGCTTATTATTATTATTATTATTATTATTATTATTATTATTATTTTTGGATTTCAGGTGTTCGCCTTCGCCGGTTAATTTTGGGATCTGTGATTCGGCCCCTCATCACACAAATCAGATAAATCGCGGGTTGTGCTCCAACTGGCCAGGGTCCAAGAGCAGCTACTGAACTGCCAAAGTGTTGAGCGAGCCAAAACCCCTGTTGCACCTTGCCCTATAGGAAAGAGCCAATTTCAATGTTTAATTTCAAACATGTCTTTTGGGTACCTATTTGGTCCTTATTTTTTAAAATTTACTTTCAACCATATATATTTTTTTATTTTTTAATCATATATTCTCCAAAAAATTTGCTTTTCACATAATATATTATTAAAAAACCTCTACTAAACGTGTGCTAATTCTAGAAGAGATATATCTCTTTTGACCCTAAAAAATAAAAAAGACAGACTAACAATCCAATTTATTCATCTTCTTTTTAATTGCAAACAAAAACTTGACAATTATTCTTCTTAACTCATAATTTCAATTATTTTATTCACACACTTCATCTCTGCGAACGTATGTTTGTGAAGAAAAGAAGACTATTTAGAGTTCAAAGTGCAAAAGTTTAATATGAAAAATGGTCGTGGATTGAAAATACCCTAAAAATAAGGACAACATGCAAAAGTAATGTACAAGTTTGATTTCAACTGGACAACAAATCCCAACACTCCTACGCCATCACAACCACTAACTCCATTTTCAAAACATTTAATCTATCATACGAATGCACAAAAAAGACTCCCCAACACTAGATGTTGTATTGAGATCCCACTCCATATCAAAGCAACTCTCTTCCCAAACTGATTGAGCGCACGTGAATATAACATGGGCACTCATTTGATTCAAAACATCTACTACGAATTGGATCAATCGTTTTCGAAGGCAGAATTTGGTTGGGGGTAGCTCAAGAAGAGCCCGCCAAGCAAAGATCAAAATAAATTCAAAGGTGCTTCTATTTGTTCATTAACTTTATATTTTAAAATATGTCTAAGACCATATTTGTAATAAATAAGGATGTATTTGATTATAAGTATGAAATTTGTATGAAAAGAAAATAAATTAAACTTATTTACATGTAATTTTTTTATTAAATGTGTTTAATTGATTTAATTTTTAATTTTAAAAATGTTATACTTATTCATCTTTTATTGGTGGATAGACGAAAGAAAGAATGGCTAAATAAAATATTTTCCTTATTTTTGCGAAAAATATGGTCACCAACCAACTTTTGAAAAAGTACTTTTTAGGAAAAAAATGTCGAACACACCATAACAAATTTCGAACATTTAGAAGCAAAACGAATCCATTTTTCTACTTTTTAGCAACTTTTTACTCATATAGCATTTGATTCTCATTATCTTTAAAATATATTTTTTTCTTTTTTTTTTTCAATCATACATTTTTCAATAAAATAATATTATACGTAAATTCAAAATTATTTCTTATTTTTAAGTATAAAATTTTCATTAATTTAATATTCTAAAATGTATTTTGACAAAAAAAAGGGATTCAAACAGCCACATATTAGAATTTTGAAGCATATCTAAAAGAAAAGAAAACGCGTTATCCCTTCACTTTAATTCAAATGCTTAAAATTTGCTATTTTCATCAAATTTTGTCTTTACAATCTCTCCATGTCTCTTTTCTCTTTCTATATCTGTTAGGTAGACACCTCGACTTTACTATAATTTTTGGAATTTCTTTAGCCTTTTTCTGAAATTCAAGAAATTCTTGAAAATGCAATATTTACTATTTGTTTTTTAATTTGGGGGTAGTTTTTCTTTCTTCGGTAGGTCAGTTTTAGGTTTGTAGATTTTGGCTAAGAAGGTGCAAAGACTGTTTTATTTTGAACAGTAAATTAATTATAAAAATAAATCTTCATTGATTAATTTCACTAATTAAATGAATGGATGGAAGGGAAGGGATGGCATTATCTGGGCTTCATATTACCTCAATAGAGGAAGGAGTGGCGGTTCTAGTCCTAATGCTGCTATTTCAGGTGGGGGTTTATGGCGCCACATGCCGATCACGTTCCCCGGCCAGTTTTAATCCCCAGGCTGACCTAGGCATTTCAGCTCAGCCCAGTGCTGGGGTCAGTGGTGGTGCTGTAAGTGGTTCAACATTTCATGTTGAGAACTCATCACCCAATTTTACAGGAATAGATACTGATGCTGCTGCTTGAGTGAATACCCTGTGAAGCTGTTAACCAATCTGTGTTAGCTCAAATTACTTCAACTGGAGATAACTAGAAGATAACAGAGATTATATGTAATGGAATTTATATTGTTTATTGATTGGAAAAGATGAAGGACACTGGAATTGAACAAATGACACTGAATGGAATAAAAGATACTTCCAGGCTTTTTGAGAAGCCTGGCTCTCCTCACAACTTTTTCTCAATACCCTCTAATCTCCGGCAATCCCTTAACTGTAACTACTTGACTCATTACACTTTTGACCCTCTAACTAACTATTGAACCTTCTGGAATAACAAATGATGTGGCTGCACTATGTTTGCATATGTGAACCGGATTGGGGTCTATTAATTTCCTCATGGTGTTAGCATGGCTGCAGCCTCTAGTGTATCACCTAGTAGTGGTTCGGGGAAGAAAAAGAGGGGTAGGCTTAGGAAATATGGTCCGGATGGGTCTAACATTTCTTTAACACTATCTCCCATGTCCTCCACGCCTTCCTCCGGGGCCATTAGCTCAGGAGAAAAGTCCTGCAGTGGACGGCCACCTGGAACCGGGCGGAAGCAGCAACTGGCCACTCATGGTGAATCCACTTTTGATTGGGTTTATCGTGTTTTATAACATAGCTGTATCTTTGAGAATTAGATGATATCTTGTTCGTTTTGTCTAGTCAAATTCATATATAAGTATAGTATTAGCGGTTTTAAATTACTATTCTCTCTTTTCAAGGTAAATTTAATATAGAAATAAAAAGTGGAAAATTCATTGATTGAGAACTCTCCAATATTTACTAGAGTACTTTAATTTTGGAGAGGAGCTGTTTTTGAGAAAATTTAAATTTTTTGACAGGTGAATGGATGAACAGTTCTGCTGGATTAGCTTTTAGGGTGTCTTACACATTGGAGTTGGGGAGGTATAGTTTTAACTTGCATTTTCTAATCATCTGCAATGCCTTTAGGTTTCTTTGTTATTTGGAATTCGGATTGTTGGTTTAGCCATTTATCTGTGCAAAGGTAATTGTAATTGTAGGCATCCACTTCTTTTTTCTGCTCAAAACATCTTTCTGTGGCCCTTGTAGATTTGAATAGATAACATTACATAAAATTTGGAGGATGCTTTTTATGGTGAAAGTTTTACTTAACTATATATATAGTTTGCCTTGCTTGATATTTTGGAAGTCATGCTATTACCATTTACGTTTGATGAAATCATTTCCGTTTCTTAATACATACCTATTTTGAGATTTTAGAGCCGTCTTATGTGTTGCTTTATTCATTATAACAAGAAAGGTAATTGTGGCCTTCCCCTGCAGGATGTAGCAGTGAAAGTATTGTCTTTTGCACAACAGAGGCCAAGAGCTTTGTGCAAAGGGATCAGTTTCCATAGTAAATTTACGCCAACCCATAACTTCTGGCAGCACTGTCACATATGAGGTTGATGAACTCCTGATTCTTTCATCACTCTTGCACACTTGAGAAGTTTCGTATGTTTTACTTCTGAGGTTAAAATTTTGTTACCTCATATAAGCCATAAACTTTTTGAGATGGTTTACAAAAAAATCTGCCTGGCCAATGGCCTCCTAAAAATTTGGTCAATTTCTGCAGTGATCTCATGTTTCTAAATGATGGGAAATGGTGAAATGTAACTTATATGACTTGATACTTCTCATATGATACTAAATATAATTGACTTGCTCTTAAAGCAGCAAAACACAGTGTAATACTGTAATCTCTTTGTCTGTTGGATTTTATGCACTTTAGTGTGGTCGGTGCACTGAAATTCATTATCATCTCTCCTTTCTTTTCATGCTTCATTAATGATCTTAAATATGTAAGCTATGAAATTACATGAATATGACGAAAAAATATGTATAAAAGTTCAAGCAAACAGATAAACATTGGAAACAAAATGAATGGTCGCAGAAAATAGTGACTTGCTGATTGGGATTTGTAAGAAATCCTGGTGAACTAAAAGGTTGTCATGGTTATCAATTGAATGTTCTCTAATGCATTGACAGTGTTTAATTTTTATTTTACATTCTTTAGTAGTCTGGAATCAGTAGTTTCTTCATGCACATTTTTGGCTGAGCATTCTTGTTCAAAAACATTATTTTACCTCTGCCAGAAGGAAATTTATGTGGCTCATTACTTTCCTCACGGCCGTTTTGAGATTCTAAGCTTATCTGGTTCTTGCTCGCTGAAAGTGGTGGCCTACTCAATTGGACTGGGGGTATCAGTATCTCCGTCTGTAGTTCTGATGGGCATATCATTGGTGGTGCAATAGGGGGCAGGCTCATTGCAGCACTCCCAGTGCTGGTATAGATTTGTTTACCTTACCTTCTCTATTTTGTAGAGTTGGAAATCCAATTAATGCAGCCCATGTTCTTGGTCGTATTGCATGCTTGGTTGTATAGTTCATCAGGTTCATCACTTTGTATCTTGCTGCCAAATCCATGTATCAGCATGTTTCATCAATTATTGCCTATTGTTGTCCATCATTTTGGGGAAATAAGCGAAGTTCCATCATTGAGTGACTAATGCAAAATTTATGGAAATTCTCCCTACCACAGAATAGTGCACCTACACGCTTTCATCAATGTTGTTTCTCAACCGGTCGTTGCTTTTCTTTCTCTCACTTCAAAAGTAGCCACTTCAGCAACAGGAACTTTCCATTTTCCTTTTTATTTTGCGTCAAACGAATAGCATCATCTGCTTGGAAATCCTATTATTCTTAGGATGTAAAAATTCATAATTCTAAAGTATTTTACCAAGTTCTCTGAAAAATAATGCTTGGATATCCATGTCTTGTCTGTGTTCCGTGTCCATGTTAATGCTTCTTGGGGGGACGGAAGCAGGGAGAGTGTTTGAAGCATCTGGATGAATGCATGCTGGTGAAGCTAACCTATCATTTTCCTTTTTCTATAGGAAGTGTTAATTCTAGAGTATTATTTTAACTTGGTGCATATTGAAGGTCTCAACAGATTGTTGTATTCAGTTGTGTATGGTATTTCTAAGGGAAAAAATAGAACAGAGTCGAACTTAGAAGATGAAAATAATGCTGCTGGCCTGTCTGCTGAGTTGTCGATACAAATTAGCACTACTCCTGATCAAACTCTTGCCCAAAATTCCGCAACAAGCATCTGGCATCCAGTTTCATAGCAAGATCTGAGAAAATCCCTGGCAGACATTGACTTGACGATTGGATAAACTCACGGAAATTTTTGTATATATGTGTAGTTGTAAATGAAGAAAGCCCAATGATCATCCAACTGTGAACTGCTAACAATTCTGTAACAAAACTTCATTACTAGGTTCTTGACTAGCAACCAGAGAGGATTTTATTTGTCTGAAAGTGATGGCGCCAATGATAGTTGTAGCAGGTGTGATGTCTTCAAATTGAACTGAGTTCTCTTGGTAAATTTGTGGGATTTCTCTCTGAAACTGTCGGTTAGATTAAATATAACTCCGTGTCACGCTCCTGTTTGGTCCCCATTTTTTCTACTTATATTTTTCCAAACTCATTTTTAACTACATGGTTTATGGAATTTAAAACTTTTATCAAATTTTAAGTTATATATTTCATTAATTATTATTAAAATCTGATTATTAACAAAACCAAGCATGGGCTTAACATTAGTTTGAAGCAAAATCTACCACAAGCTTACAGAAATCCTAATGCTGCAAACTTACAGTAGGCTTTTTTGGCCAGTCATCAGCCTCAATTTTCCTGTCCGGAATTTAAATCTACACCGTCCATCCGCCATTTATTGGAAGAAAAGCAAAATGGAAAAAGTTGCGATCACTCGTATCTAATACGAGACAGAATCAGAAGTTCCACGGTGTCAACACCTTCCCTGAATCTATCGTAGCATTCAAGATAGCCCCAAAAGCTTCCTCACATCTCTCTGCAATAAGATCACAAGAGGGAGATATATGACTAACTGTATATTATGCATGAGGATTGGAAGAATCATTTGACTTCGTAATATAAACAAATTCTGAAAATCTCATATGGAAGCAAAAGGACATATTAAAAAGACGAAAATGCAAATATAATTATGAGATTTCAAGTGTCTTATACCTCAATGGTGACAGGGGACGTGGTGGGATAATAACGATCAACAGCCTGCCCATTCTTATCAACCAAGAACTTAGCAAAGTTCCATTGAATATCGTCTCCAAAAATTCCCCATTTTCCCAGCTTCAAGAACTTGTAAAGTGGAGCAGCATTATCCCCATTCACTTCAATCTAATACAAGATAGCCAGTGAAGCATAATCAAGAAAATGCCATACTAAAATAATATATCCTATCAGATAACGTGCTTATTTTGTTGAGAGCCTTTGAATAGTAGAATAATCCTTCAGCTTTTAGAAGCTTCAGCATAAGAACAGCAAAGTTTCATCATCTTCAGAATTTAAGTAAAGTTGGTAGCTCTGAATCCCATACTCTCTCACAACCCCTGTTTTACATCCAATTTTCTCTCATAATAATTGGTTTATATGGTTTGATAATCCAGCAATTTATATAACCTTTTTTAAACAAGTGCTTCAATTTTAGACACAGCTTCAGTTATTTCAAGTGGATGTTTGAGTTCTAGTGGAATCAGATATGATTAAAGGGAAAAGGGAAAAAGTGCAGATGGATGTAAAAG
>CAIGRK010248038.1:0-13249 GCA_903798315.1 Fraxinus greggii | reverse complement strand
ATAATTTGGTTTTTTAGAAAGGGATACAGAATCAACTAACGTGATTGTGACCCAAACTCCGTTGTTTGTTAATGTTCATGGTCTTTGTTAAGTGTATAACACCTGCAAGTGAAGCCATTCATGTCACTTATTCATGGATCATTAGACTCTATAATAAAGCTTAGTTTTCCACCATTCAACACAAAAGAAATATCCAGATCTGTCTACATATTATTTTCAGTAATTCCTGTCTGCTTCTAAATCTTCTTGTTCCTTTCGAATTCTTGGAGTTTGGTTCAGATGTAGATACAGTTTGCCGGTGTAGAAATTTAGTGCTCAATTTCTGCACATTTTGACATTGTATCCTTGGAGACAGATGCTCGCTAAATCCTCAAGCACTTACGGTGGGGGAGTAAATATGTTTTGAGGAAACTGTGTTTACAGAGTTCTCGGTTAGCTTGTATCTTCCCTTTTGTATTTCGAAAGAGTTTACTAATTCAGCAGTTAATTCTCATATTTTTTTCAGTATACATCATACAGTATAATCTGCAATATTATATTCTGCAATTAATTTTACAAACGTAAAACAGATTCATATAAGAACAAACAGGATTTTCAATTTATCTTTGTTAAATAAATGATTATAATTTGGTTTTTTAGAAATGGCAACTGTGATAAACTCCATTGTTTGTTATTGTTAATTGTTGGTGTTAAGTGTATAACACCTGTAACTGCAACCATTCGTGCCACTAATTCATGGGGTCATTAAACTATAATAAAGCTTGTTTTCCACTATTCACTACACAAGAAATATCCAAATTCCATGTCTGCATATTATTCCCAGGAGTTCCTGTTTGTTTCTAAATCTTCAAGTTCTTGTCGATTTCTTGGGGTTTGGTTCAGATGTAAATTCAGTTCATCGGTGTAGAAATTCAATGGTCAATTTCTATAGGTTTCTCCGTTGTATCCTAGGGAACAATTCTCATGAAAACTTAAACACTTACAATGAGGGAGATAATCTATTTTAAGGACATTGTGTTTACACCAGCATGAATTTGTTGGTTTCTTCCCTTTTGTATTTTCAAATAGTTTACCGATCCAGCAATAAATTCTAGTATGTTCTTTGATGTATACATCAAAATGTATAATTTGGAATATCATATTTTACAATTAATTTTATAGCAAATATAAAGTAGATTCGTATAAGAACAAACAGATTTTTCAATTTACCTTTGTTAAAGAACTAATTACAATTTGGTTTTCAAAATTGGGTACTGAATCAACTAACATGATCGTGAACCAAACTCAGTTGCTTGTTACTATTAATGGCTGGTTAATGGTTGTTATTAACTGTATAACACCTGCAAGTGCAGCATTCATGTCACTTATTCATGGTCATCAGACTATAATAAAGCTTTGTTTTCTACCATTCCACGAAATATCCAGATTCCGTATTCCTCGTCAGCATATTATTTCCAACAGTTCCTAACTACTTCTAAATCTTACACTTCCTATCAAATTCTTGGGGTTTGGTTCAGATATAGATTCATTTTGTCGGTGTAGAAATTCAATGCTCAATTTATACAGGTTTTGTCTTAGAGATATACGCTTGCAGAATCCTCAAACACTTATGGCGAGTGAGCGAATTTGTTTTAAAGACACTGTGTTTACACAGTCCTCGATTTACTGTTTTCTCCCCTTTTGTAATTCAAAATAGTTTATTGATTCAGCTGTTAATTCCTATATTTTTTAATATACGTCAAACTGTATAATCTGCAACATTATATTCTACAATTAATTTAATGACAAATTTAAAACATATTCGACTCGAACAAACGGGTAGTTCAATTTATCAATGTTAAAGAACTAATTTTGATTTGTTTTCCAGAAATAGCTACTGAATCAATCAAATGGATCCGACACAAACTCCTCTATGTGTTAGTGTTAAAGGTTGTTTAAAGGTTGGTGTTTGGTGCATAATAATTGTGACTGCAGTCATTCATGGCAATTACTCATGGGCCATTAGGGTATAATAATGCTTAGTATTACACTACTCCACACACATAAAATTCCCAGATTCCACATTTTCTATTTGTATATTATTTCCAATAGTTCCTATCGGTTTCTAAATCTTCCAGTTCCTGTCGAGTTCTTGGGATTTCATTCGGATACAGCTTCAGTTCATCGATGTAGAAATTCCGTACTCAATTTCTGCATGTTTCGTCGTTGTATCCTTGGAAGGAGACGGTTGCAAAATCCTAAAGCACTTACAGTGAGGGTGCGAATCTGTTTTAAGGACACTATGTTTACACAGTCCTCAATTTTCTACTTTTTTTCCCTTTTGCAATTCAAAATAGTTTACCGATTCAACATTTAATTGTTGTATGTTCTTTTCAGCATACATCAAATGGTACAATATGAAATATTATATTTAGTAATTATTTCTATAAGAAACTTAAAAAAGATTCAATGAGAACAAATAATTATTTCAATTTATTTTTGTTAAGGAACTAATTTTGATCTGTTTTTCCAGAAATATCTACTGAATCAACTAAACGGATGTGACCCAAACACCTCTGTTTGTTAGTGTCAATGGTTGTTTAATGGTTGGAGTAAAGTGTATAACACTTGTAATTGCATCCATTCATGTCACTTATTCATAAGCCCTTAGACTATAACAAAGCTTAATTTTCTACTATTCAACACACATGAAATATCCAGTTTCCAAATTCCCTGGCTGTAAATTGTTTCCAATAATTCCTATCTGCTTCTAAATCTTCCTGTTCCTATTGAATTCTTGGGGTTAGGTTCAGATATAGATTCAGTTCATCAGTGTAGAAATTCAATGCTTAATTTCTGCAGGTTTCGTCGTTGTATCGTTGGAGACAGACACTCACAGAATCCTTAAGCAATTACGGTGAGGGAGCGAATATATTTTTAGGACACTGTGTTTACCTAGTCCGCGGTTTGCTGGTTTCTTCGCCTTTGTGAATAAATAATTTACTTATTCAGCAGTTAATTCCTATTTGTTCTTTTCAGTATGCATCAAACTGTATAATATGCAATATTGTATTCTGCAATTAATTTTATAATAAACTTAAAATAGATTCGTTGAGAACAAACACGTATTTCGATTTATCTTGGTTAAAGAACGAATTTTTATTTGATTTTCTAGAAATAGCATTTGAATCAACTAAATGGATGTGAACCAAACTCCTATTTTTGTTAGTGTTAATGATTGTTTAATGGTTGGAGTTAAGCGTATTGCAATTGTAACTGCAGTCATTCATGTTAGTTACTCATGGGCCATTAGGCTATAACAAAGCTTAGTTTTCTACTACTCGACTCACATAAAATTCCAAGATTCCATATTTTACGTCTGTATATTATTTTCAGCAGTTCCGGTCAGCTTCTAAATTTTCCCGTTCCTCTCAAATTCTTGGTATTCGTTTCAGATACAAAATAAGTTCACTGATATAGAAATTCGATGCTCAATTTCTGCAGGTTTCACCATTGTACCCTAAAAGATAATTGCAAGTAGAATCTTCAAGCACTTATGGTGAGCGAGAGCGAAAAACTTTTACGGAGTTTGCCAGTGTAGAAATTCAGTGCTCAATTTCTATAGGTTTCTTCATTCTCTCCTGGGACACAGATGCTCCCGAAATCCTTAAGCACTTACAAATAGAGAGCAGATATGTTTTAAGGACATTGTGCGTTACATGCATCTCAGTTTGCTAGTTTATTCCATTTTTAATTTGAAATAGTTTACTGACTCAGCAGTTAATTCATGTATTTTCTTTGTTTTACACAACAAACTATATAATTTGCAATTATTTTATAACAAAGACAAAATAGATTCGTATAAGAACAAACATGTTTTTCAATTTATCATTGTTAAAGAAGTGATTATAATTCGGCTTTTCAGAAATGGCTGCTGAATCAACCAACATGATTGTAACCCAAACTCCACTACTTGTTAGTGTTATTGGTTGGTTAATGGTCTGTGTTAAGTGTATAACACTTGTAACTGCTGCCATTCATGTCACTTATTTATGGGCCATTGGAGTATAATAAGCTTAGTTTCACTATTCAGCACACTCGAAATATTTGGATTCCAAATTTTCTCTTTGCATATTATTTCAGTAGTTCTTGTCTACTTCTAAATCTTCCAGATCTATCAAATTTTTGGGGTTTGGGGTTCATATACAAATTCATTTCGTCGGTGTAGAAATTATGTGCTCAATTTCTGTAAGTTTCATAATCGTATACTTGGAGACAGACACTGTGATTACACAATCATCAGTTAGCTGGTTTCTTCCCTTTAGTAATTCGAAATAGTTTATTTATTCTGCAGTTAGTTCATGTATGTTCTTTTCAATATACATCAAACTATATAATCTGAAATATTATATTCTGCAATTAATTTAATAGAAAACTTAAAAACAGATTCGATGGGAAGCATATAGTTCAATTTATCTTTATTAAACAACTAATCTTGATTTTTTTTTCAGAAATAGCTACTGAATCAACTAAATGGATGTGACCCAAACTCCACCATTTGTTAGTCTTAAGGGTCGTTTAATGGTTGGTGTTAGGAAATATGGAATCTGGAATTTTGTGTGTATAGAATTGTGGTTTTTTGCCCATTCAATAGTTGAAAACTAAGCTTTATCATGATCTAATTGCCCATAAATAAGTGACTTGAATGGTTACAATTACAAGCGATGTACACTTAACACCAACCATTAACAGCACTAATAAGCAGAATAGTTTGGGCCACAGCCATGTTAGTTGATTCATCGGCCATTTTTGAACAACCAAATCAAAATCAGTTGCTACCTGTTTGTTTTTACGAATCTGTTTTAATCTTGTTTCAAAATTAATTTCATAATATAATATTGCAGCTTATACAGTTTGATGTATACTGAATAGAACATACATGAATTAATTGCTGAATTAGTAAGCTATTTCGAATTACAAAAGGGAAGACACCAACAAACCGAGGCCCATGTATGTACAGTGTCCTTAAAACAGATTCGTTCCCTCACCATAACTGCTTGGGGATTCTGCGACCGATTGTTTCCCAGGATACATAGAGAAACCTTAAAAACTAAGAATTGAATTTCTGCATTGTTTAGTTGAATCTGTATCTAAACCGAGTACCAAGAATTTGATAGGAATTGGACGATATAGAAGCAGATGGGGACTATTTGGAACAATATGCGGACAGGGAATATCAAATCTGGGAATTTCGTGTGTTGAATATTGGTAAACTAAGCTTCATTATAGTCTAATGGCCCATAGATGAGCGAAATAATGGCTGTTTTTATAGGTGTTATACACTTCACACCAACCGTTAACCAACAATTTACACTAACAAAAAGAGGAGTTTAACAAAGATAAATTGAACAACCCTTTTGTTGTTATATGAATCTATTTTAAATTTGTTATTCAATTAATTGTAGATTATACAGTTTGATGTACACTGCATAGAACATACATGAATTAACTACTGACCGCTCATCCATCGGCCATTACACAATAATAAAGCTTAGTTTTCCACTATTCAACACATATAAAATTCCCAGATTTGACATTGCATGTTCGCATATTGTTCTAAACAGTTCCCATCTGCTTCTATATCATCCAATTCATATCAAATTCTTGGCCCTCGATTCAGATACAGATTCAGTTAAAAGATGCAGAAATTCAATGCTCAATTTTTTCAGGTTTTTCCGTGTATCCTGGGAAACAAACGGTCGCAGAATCCCCAAGCAGTTATGGTGAGGGAGCGAATCTATTCTAAGGACGTTGTACTTACAGCCCTCGGTTTGTTGGTGTCTTCCCTTTTGTAATTAAAAATAGCTTACTAATTTAACAGTTAATTCATGTATGTTCTAATCAGTATACATCAAACTGTATAATCGGCAATGTTATATTATGAAATTAATTTTGAAACAAGCTTAAAACATATTCGTATAAGAACAAACAGGTAACAACTTATTTTGATTTTGTTGTTCAAATATGGCTGCTGAATCAACTAACATGGATGTGACCCAAACTCTTCTGCTTACTAGTGTTAGTGGTTGGTGTTAAGTGTACATCGCTTGTAATTGTGCGATTCATGTCACTTATTCATGGGCTATTAGACTATGATAAAGCTTAGTTTTCAACTATTGAACGGACAAGAAACCACACGAAATTCCAGATTCCATATTTCCTAATGGCAAATTATTTCCAGTTGTTCCCGTCTACATCTTAGTCTCCCAGTACCTGTCAAATTCTTGGTGTTCAGTTCAGACACAGATTCAGTTCGCCATTACAGAAATTATGCGCTCAATTTCTACAAATTTCTCCATTGTATCCAGGGAGACAGACTCTCGCAGTATCGATAAACACTTGCTGAGGGGAAGCAAATCTATTTTATGGACACTGTGTTTACAAAGGCCAAGATTTGTTGGTTTCTTCCCATTTATAATTCAAAATAGTTTGCCGATACAGCAGTTAATTCGTGTATGTTCTTTTCTGTGTACATCAAACTGTATAATCTGCAATATTAATTCTACAATCAATTCATCTTTGTTGAATTCATCTTTTTATTAGTGTTAATAGTAGGTTAACGGTTCGTGTTAAGTGTATAACCCATGTAACAACAGCCACTCATGTCACTCAAAAATGGGCCATTAGACTATAATAATAAAGCTTAGGATTTCACTATTCAACACATAAGAAATTTCCAGACTAGATATTCCTTGTCCACAATTATTTTGAACAATTCACGTCCGCTTCTATATTTTCAAGTTCCTGTTGAATTTTGGGTGCTCGGTTCAGATATAGATTCAGTTAGCCAGTGCAGAAATTTCGTTCTCAATTTTTGAAGGTTTTTCCGTTGTATCCTAGGAGATAAATGGTTCTCAATCCTTAACCAGTTCTCAATCCCAGAACCATTTATCCTTAACCAGTTCTCAATTTTTGAAGGTTTTTCCATTGTATCCTAGGATTGAGATAGATGGTTCTCAATCCTTAATCAGCTCTCCTAGGATTGAGAACCATTTATCTCCTAGTGCAGAAATCGAGAATTTTTGAAGGTTCTCAATCCTTAACCAGTTATGATGAAGGAGCAAAACGGACACGAAACAACTTTTCAATACACACGAAATTCTCGATTCCATATTTCCTATCAGCATATTATTTCTAGTTGCTCCCGTCTACTTCTAATTTTTCCAATTCCAGTCAAATTCTTAGTGTTCGATTCAGGCATAGATTTAGTTCGTCGTTGTAGGAATTATGTATTCATTGCGAGTTTTTCCATTGTAACCTGGGAGACGACACTCACAAAATCCAAAATCACTTACGGTGAGGAAGCAAATCTCTTTCATGGACATTGTGCTTATGAAGGCCTCGATTTGCTAGTTTCTTCCAATTTGTAATATGAAATAGTTTGCCGACTCAGTAGTTAATCCATGTATGTTCTTTGAAATGTATATAAAACTGTATAATCTGCAATTAATTGTATAACAATTTTAAAATAGATTCATATAACAACAAAAGGGCTGTTCAATTTATCTTTGTTAAACTCTTCTTTTTATTAGTGTAAATTGTTGGTTAACGGTTGGTTTGAAGTATATAACACCTATAACAACAACCATTCAGTTGCTCATCTATTGACCATTAGACTATAATAAAGCTTAGTTTTCCAACGCACATGAAATTCCCATATTTGATATTCCATGTCTGCATATTGTTCTAAACAGTTCTCATCTGCTTCTATATCATCCAATTCAAATTCGTGGTGCTCGGTTCAGATACATATTCAATTAAATGATGCAGAAATTCAATGCTCAATTTTTTAATGTTTCTCCGTGTATCCTGGGAAACAAACGGTCGCAGAATCCCCAAGCAGTTATAGTGAGGGAACGAATTTGTTTTAAGGAGCTGTACTTACATGGGCCTTGGCTTGCTGGTGTCTTCCCTTTTGTAATTCGAAATAGCTTAGTAATTCAGCAGTTAATTCATGAATGTTCTGTTCAGTGTACATCAAATTGTATAATCTGCAATATTATATTATGAAATTTATTTTGAAACAAGCTTAAATTATATTCGTATAAGAAAAAACAGGTTGTTCAGTTTATCTTGATTTGGTTATTAAGAATTGGCTACCGAATCTACTAACTTGGATGTGACCCAAACTCTTCTGTTGATTAGTGTTAGTGGTTGGTTAATTGTTGGTGTTAAGTGTATATCTCTTTAATTGTAGCCACTCATGTCACTCATTCATGGACTATTAGACTATGATAAAGCTTAATTTTTAACTATTGAACGGACACGAAACCACTATTCAATATACATGAAATTCCATATTTCCTATCGACATATTATTTTCGATTGTTCCCGTCGACATCTAAATCTCCCAGTTCCTATCAAATTCTTGGTGTTTGGTTCAGACACAGATTCAGTTCGCCTGCATAGAAATTATGTGCTCAATTTCTGCAAGTTTCTCCATTGTATCTTGGGAGACAGACTTTCGCATAATTGATAAACACTTATGGTGAGAAAGAAAATTTGTTTTTATGGACACTCTGTTTACAAAGGCCTCGGTTTGTTTATACAACAGTTAATTCTTGTGTGTTCTTTTTTGTGGACATCAAACTTGATGTGAAGCCACGTTGCAATTGAAACTACAAAACTCACGCAAGATTTATTCAACCAAAGAAAGTCAATAATCAACGTTTGAAAGCTCTACCCAATAAATTATTGAATCAAAGAACCAACACAATCGTCGATAATATGTTGTCCCCGTGATCACAAAACTTAAGAATCTCACTCGATTTATTTGAACGCCATAAGAAATATTCTTGATAAGTTCACAATTAATTCAATGAAGAACAAGAAGAAAGCAAGATGTCATGATGATAATCCTCCACACTCCTAGAACTTTGGTAGAGGCCTCCTCAACATTCTCTCTAATCATAGCAATCTCAATCTTCTTGTGATAATCCTCCACACTCCTAGAAATTTGATAAAGGTTTTACAATTTTTGATGAAACTCTATATAATAATGATTAGGCACGAACCTCTTCATCATGATAGCTTTCAATTCTTTCCATATATTAATAGACATCTCATAGTTCCTCCTCCTGAATGTTACTACTCGATCTCATCAAATAATAGCATAATCGGTAAATTCGAGCACTGCAATCTTTACCTTTTTTTTCTCGGAGTAGTTGTGGCAATCAAATATCNTAATCCTCCACACTCCTAGAAATTTGATAAAGGTTTTACAATTTTTGATGAAACTCTATATAATAATGATTAGGCACGAACCTCTTCATCATGATAGCTTTCAATTCTTTCCATATATTAATAGACATCTCATAGTTCCTCCTCCTGAATGTTACTACTCGATCTCATCAAATAATAGCATAATCGGTAAATTCGAGCACTGCAATCTTTACCTTTTTTTTCTCGGAGTAGTTGTGGCAATCAAATATCAATTCTACTTTCTCTTTCCACTCCAAGTATGCCTTCGGATCGTTCCTTCCTTTGAATGAAGGAAATGTCATTTTGACATTGTCTATACTTCTATCAACACGATCTCCAACAAGATCGCTATCCCTCCTTTCATGTCTAACTCATCTATCTATCATTCTTCCTAAATCGACATCCACCAATGCATCCTCATTAATGTTACAATCCGCTTCTCATTCACCAGCAAAATCCCCTCGATGATCACGCTTTTCTTGCCTCCTTGCATTAGGAATATCTTTAAGTTTTTCCCTACATAAGTTAGCAAGTAATGTGTATTGTTGATCCAATCTATCTCTTACATACTCAAACAATCTTTCGAACCATCGTATCACTCCATCCGACATGTTGGCTTGATTGAAATTCTTGCTTGAAGTAGAGCTATCTCTATCCGACATCCTAATTCTAATTTAATATTTGCCTCACGTGTATGCGCTCATATATTACTCAAATTGGCTTTTTCCCTTTATTAGTCTCACAACTCTTGTATTTTTCTACTCAATACTTTTTTGCAAGTATTTCAAATAACTAATTCGATTTCAATTAAAATTAATCATTGTAGAGTTTCAAATAAAGATTCGAGTAATAAAGAATGACTCAAAAATTAAGAAATAACGCTTAGAATGGACACTAAGAAAATATTCAAGAAGGTATTTCTTGAATTGGAATTTGACATTTTTGAATTTGGAAGTTTTTGTCTAAAAAAAGAAATTATATGCTGCTGGCATTTTTTTCCGACTTTTTTTTTGTTGGAAAATTCAACTAAATACCAATAAAAGAAACAAATACTGATTTGCATGCTAAACGAGCACACAAATAAGTTTTGGAATTTTTTTTGTAGACTAAAAAATGAAGAACACGAAGAAAATGAAGAACAAAAGACTTAAACAAAAAAAGAAAAAATAAATAGGATATAACCTTGATTTTTGGAGTCTTACTCTAATACCAACTGATGCGAATCTATGTAGCAATTAAAGTAACAAAACTCACACAAGATTGATTTAACCCAAGAAAGCCAAGGATCAACGTTTGAAAACTTGACCAAATAAATTATTGAATCAAAGAACCAACACAATCGCCGACAATATGTTGACCCCGTGATCACAAAATTTAAGAATCTCACTCGATTTGTTTAAACGCCACGAGACATAATTTTGATAAGTTCACAATTAATTCAATAAAGAACGAGAATAAAACAATATGCCTCGCAGTAATATCTCTCAAATTATGTGTTTTACAATCAATAGAATGAGTCCTATTTATAAAGAACTCATAAAACCTAACTAGAAAACGAAATTAAACTCTAAAAATAACAAAATATATTATAGAATAGAGTTTTGACTAAAATAGAAGATTACACGAAATTTGAAAATTTTGCATCCAGAATTGCACTATGTGGCTGCATAGACTTCCTACATGCAGTCGCATAGGCCAATTGACATCCTTCAATTTTGATTCAGTATAGATGCGTGCGGCCGATCCCGATTTTGTACTATGCGGTAGCATAGCGGTCCGTTTTGCCTCTAAGTTTTGAATTCTTGATCCCAAAGCATTTTGACTTGTTTTTGCTCCCATGCTCAATATAGAACTTGATCTTTAGCTTGTTAACTTCACCCGCTTGGACTCCATAGTTTGAGCGAGTGATTTCATGGTTTCATTGACTTTATTTGATTTCGAATTTGCCCTTTACTTCTTCTCAACATACATCGAACCTTCGATAGGTTGTTGTCTTCCTTGAATCACATCATTATGAATGTTTGAATGTGTAAATGAATTGGATTTAAAACACTATAATATGATTTTGATCGGTGATTTGTTATGTATGTAATTGAATTCTATCATCTATTTATAGATTTCATTTCACCATCCACGAAATAAGTTGACTAGAGTAAAAAAAGAAAGAAAGAAAAAAAGAGTCTAACAACTAGTTTTTTGTCCTATGCATACGCATGGAAAAATTATTTTTGCTTCCATTTTTGCAGGCTCAAATAATTTGTACTCGTGATTGAATAGCCTATATATGCATGAACAAAACTCAAATTTGCTCAATTTTGATTCCAAAATCAATTCATCGCATTTGGGTCTAGTTTATCATATTTCATCTACTTCATTATACCCAAATTTGCAAAAAAATCTGCAAAAAAAGACTTACAAAAAGTCATATTTTAATCTCCACTAAACAAGAAGTATGAAGACTATTTGCAACTTTTGCAAAGGTTTAGAATGCAAGTACAAATTTTTTCTAATTAAAATTAAGGGCCTATTTGGGTCGAATTAAAATCTAATTTCAATTCAAGTCAAAGTCAAACAATCAATATTAAACACGTCTTTCATGGGTCCAATATCTTTTCAATCACATATTTCAAAAACTTCTATCACAATCCACTAAAAAACTAATTTTAATCTCCACCAAACACTCTCTAAGTGCACTGATCTTTTCATAAAAGGACCATTCGTTATATATACACCCACATAATTTAAATATTAATAAGTGCAAACTTACGAGTAAAAAATATATTTATAAATTTATAAACTAGATTATGCCCTTATTTGATTTTGATAAAAAAATAGATTTTTTGTAACTTTTGATAAAAATTGATGAAATGTATATTTAAAATTTTGTGATTTTTATGAAATATGTGGTTTAAATTAATATTTGATTTTAGCCCCTGTTTGGTATAAATTAAAATTTTCATTTTCATTTTTCTACTCATTTTCAACCACGCATTCTTTAATAAAATAATATTTTTCATTACATTAATAACTTTTCTTTCTTTTTCAACCACATATTCTCTATCAATCTACTATTCCATAATGCATTCTTTCAAAATAATGTGGCCCAAACACTCCCTTGACTTAAATTTTAATTTAATATTTTAGTTGAATCAAACAAGGGCTATATGTTTAATATAAACATGCATTTTTACAATTTGAGTAACATTCAGCTAAACAACATTATACTCTAGTTAATTAAAAATTATACACTTTCAAAATTTATTATTAAACAATGATCATGATATGCAATAGAATGCTATGTCAATGTGATATATTAATCAATGTAATATTTCAAAATAAAATAAGTAAATTATATAATTTAAATTTAAATTATGTCAATGAATTCTGTAAATAACATATCAATTAAAATTTTTGTAATATATTTTGAACAAATTAAGCATTCGTTTGTTTTTCAATCACACATTCACATATTAAAATATTATATACGTAAATTCAAATTTTTTTTTTACTTTTTTACTACACATTCTTAAAAAATTTACTATTCAAAATAATGTTTTTCTAAAAAAAATTACCAAACAAGGGCTAAATTGCAAGTAACAATTAAAAAAAAATATCTTTTCTTGGTGTTTTAAATATTTTAATCACTTTTCAGATATGATTTTGCTACTTGTACGCCAAGATTGACACTTTAATAGGCTCACGATGTTTTTATTGGACGTAAGCCTCTCCTGTTGTGAAGTAAAAAAAAACCTTAATGTACAAGTCCTCATAATAGGGAGCCCACAATTTATTTTTTTTTCCTTTTTCTTTCTTTCTTGAGTGAGCTTGAACCCTCCTATTGTGAAGGTTCTCAAGCTAAAAGTAGCAAAACCCTTTAGATAATGTATGAATTAAAGTTAAAAATAATTAAGAGTTGTATGTAGGGGAATTTGGTTAAAAAGCCTAGTCAACAATGATCTCTGGTAAAATAGACCATCTCAATACTTTTTAGTTAACTAGTCTTTATTCT
>CAIGRK010247994.1:0-19156 GCA_903798315.1 Fraxinus greggii | reverse complement strand
CCTAATTGATTGTTGACTTCTATATATGTTGTGCAATATATGATTTCTCAGGTTGGTTCCTTGAGACCCGAGAGAAGAATTCCAGAAGCTATTTTACAAAATGCAAAAGGCCTTGCAATACTTACTGTTGTGAAAGTTGGAATGGTGGTGACATATAACATTGGAACAGGTCTGGTGGTTGCTCGTAGGGATGATGGCACTTGGTCTGCACCATCTGCCATTGCTTCCTTTGGTGTAGGCTGGGGTGCTCAGGTAAAGTGGTTTAAGTTTTACTTGGGAAGTTCTGTTTAAAGAGTTAGAAGATTTACTAGTCTTCATCAAACAATACATTGTATATTTCTGTCTCCCAAAATTTTCTTTCTAGGCACTAAACAAATAGGAAGTGAGATCTCGGGATTTAATGGCTTTCTGCGCCCCTCACCTTACTCATAACAGACTGCTTTCTACAACAAATAAACAAGGAGCAGCTAACAGCTTATCACTAACTGAACGTAGGAGCTTTTACCTGTTAATGTCTTTTTTAGCTTCTATATTCCTTTTGCAGGCTGGGGGAGAGTTTACTGATTTTATAGTTGTATTAAGAACAAATGATGCTGTAAAAACCTTCAGCAGTGATGTACATCTCTCTGTTGGAGCTGGTTTGAGTGCAGCTATAGGGATCATAGGACGTACTGCAGAAGCTGATATGAGAGCTGGTTCCAATGGCTACACTGCTTGTTATACGTATAGCTGTAGTAAAGGTAATTTTTTTCATTCAGTTTAACCTTCACACTTCATAAATGTTATTTGTGAATTGTTTTCAATTTTTCATTCTTGTTCGAGGATGAGGAATTAGTGTGGATATCATGGCGTTTGGCGTCTTGGTGACAAATTAGCAGTGTATATCTCCTGACGCATTTTGCAATATCATCTTTATTGCCATATAGGTGCATTTATTGGATGCTCTTTAGAAGGTAGCGTGGTCACAACTCGTGCACGGGAAAATTCCAGATTCTATGGTAGCCAGTCGATAAATGCATCAGATATTCTTCTTAGTTCATTGCCTAGACCACCTGCTGCAGCCATTCTTTACCGAGCCCTCGGAGACTTGTACCAGAAGCTCCAAGGGTGCACAATTGGGGGGCGTCTGCCATCGTACATGATTTAGATTTCGGTTGCATTGTATATACTTCATTGCAGGATTCTTTTGTTGTACATAGCCGAACGTTATACAGAAATGACAGGCAAATTGATGTATATTAGGAATTGATGATGGGGAGAAAGTGTCCTCATGATCCATCAGATCCAATTGATCGCAAAACAGTGAAAATTTAAATATCATAGTAAATAAGCGACTCTAAATTGAGCATAATATTAATGATAATTAGGATTTGGGCTCCAATTTGATGTTTAATAGAACCAACTATGGTTTAATACATTTGTTGTGTTGCCTGACTTATCAAACTCGCGAGTTTACTTATAATTGTGTCGTGCTCATTGAGGTTCGTTCGAATTAATAGTGTCCATAAATGTTAAACGGGGAATGCTCTATGTACAGGAGCATTCTCCCAAGGGCTTTACAGGATCCCTCACTGTATGGAGGGCTCCACCTTTTTTAAAAAATAAAAAAAATTATTGGCCCCCTCTACAGTGAGGGGGCCTGTAGAGCCCTGTGGGGATGGAGCACTCAAATTAACGAGAAAACGCCTCAACGTCTAAGCCTGCTAATTATAAAACTTTCTTTTACTTTTCGTATTTTTGTAACGGGATGGGATGGTATTGGGGCAAAGTATTATAATTTCGTTAACCATATCAGTGCATAAAGAACGCAAGACAAAAGTAATTTACAGTCATCAAAGGAAAATTCCGATACAAAACGAAAAACATGACCACACATCAGAAAGCAGGCAGGTGTTACAGTGCAACATTTAGAAAGAATAGAAAGAATTTGCAAGAAAAATGTACGAAGGAAAATCAGCAAAAAGAAATAAAAAGGTGCAGATGTAGCAACGCTGGCGATTTATATTCCAATCTATTGTTTCTTCTTATGTGGGGGAAAAAGAAAGGGGGAAAAAGGCTCCTACTCTCTCACTCAATGGACCAGAATACTGACATATTCAGAAAGGTCGACACGAGGTAGGTAATTGAAGTTTGCAAATAGGCAGATCCATATTAGTGAACACTTGGATACTTTTCCTTTTTTGTTTGCACCTCTTTATCTGCAATGCACCAAAACGAATAATTTGTTAGAAATAATCCTTTTTCTCCTTTCCTAACAATTAGAAAGATCAATCAATTACCTGGTCGTAGAGTTCCCAAGAGTAAGCTCGAGATCATCGGGAACACAATCATCGTGGATTCTCTCTCCTTCCCATGGTTTCACTAGTCCTTTGGTATTGCTGCCAAAAGCAAACTCGGCTGAAATTGCATCTGACATGGGAACGTCAGCCATTTGATCAAAACCCGCAGCCACTACAGGAGAGCACGTTCCACTCTGCCCTGGAGTCCACATACGAGACCCCCCATTTGACAATGTCTCTTTGAACACAAATGGATTTGGCGGGACAAGGCTAAATGTGGGAGATGAAGGCCCTTCTTGGGGAGTTTGAACACCAGAAAGCCATCCTGAATCAGGTGGAGTTTGACGACCAGGACTTGGGGGGGTAGAAGAGGGTAGAAAGGCATAGTGTTGCCCAGCCCATGCTGAACCAGCTGTTGGATCTTCCCAGTTACCCATCATTCTAGGAGTGCGGGCAGTAGGCGAGCTCAATGGTGGGGTGACTGGAGCACTTATAGAACCCCCAGGGATGTAGATATGGTGGTGTAGCTTGGATGAAGCAGGTGAGGACCCAGATGATAGATTTTTGAGCCATGGGATAAGGGAGTTAGGATCAGCAGTATTATTGGCATTAGCAGCATAATAGGATGAAACGGGGCTGGGAATGGAGGATGAAGCAGGGCTTGGGTTAAGAGATGCTCCTGGGCTTGGTTGATATGAAGTGCAAGGACTTACTGTAGCTGAACCGCCAATAATATTCATGCATTCCACAGGCTTGCATCCCTGCAGAAGAGGAGAAACTATTTAACAGAAATCAGAACATAAGCAGTAAACATCTAAAGATTTTAAACACAAACGTTTCATTATTTTCTAGAGGTTACTAAATTATGGCTTCACATAAAGTTTATGTTGCATTAATCGAGCAACATATACAATTGGAAGGTCTTAACATTGAACTACAATAGCAATACACAAAGAATAGTTCTCAGTAAATCAAAACTTCAGTCGATCAACCAATTCCTAATAAAAATGTGGCCCCAAAAATTCAAAAAAAAAAAACAATTATGTTTTCCCTATAAGCAATTAGACAAAAGTATAAGCCAGAAACTTCTCCCGTAAACATAAAACTTAAAAGATCTAAAATTGTGTAAAATTCAAGCATCTTGTACACTATCTTTACTACTCTCCTCTGTCTTCAAGAGAGCTTACAGTATCTCTCAAGCATGATCATAATATCTGACATCAGTTTTTGAGCACAGAAGGACACCATTTTCTGCTTGGTCTCGCCTGAAATTGAGGTATAGTTGGGAGCCCAAAATTGATCTACCTGCTGCTAGTATTCACCACTAGCCCAATGGTTTCTATCACCCTGACACTTCAGCTTGAGAAAGGATAGGGAGCCTCAGCATTCACCGAGTTCACTTAAATCATCGTACATCACTCGTCATTTCTAATGACTTCAGTGGATGTATAATCACTAGAATTAGCTGCCATGACTGTAATTCTATCATAAATTAAATTCATCACACAATATGTTACAACTAGAATATATGAAATTCTAGCATGACCTTCATCTATGCCAACTAGAAGATACAGTGTTTTCGTCTAAAAGCCAATGAGCATATAAAAATAAACTCGTTATTTATAATGCAACGAACATGCAAGATTTCTATGCATTAGATGCAAAGAAATGACAAGAACAGTTGTGAATGCCCAATTACAGCTTGCTGCTGATGTGTGTGGAGTGATGGAACATAATTGCTCGTGCATTGACAACACAACTGCTCTTAGCATTGACAACACAACAAATAACGCAACAACAGTCTCAGTGTCTAGATACAACCCGTGTGTCACTATTCAAATAAACATTAAACCTACCTCCTTTTCATGAGTAACATAGGTCAAGCAGGATAGTTTGCAGTTGCCTAACATTTCTGGAAGTACCCTAAATCACAACCTTCCTTTCAACATACACATTTAAATAACAAGGGATCGGAAGCGCAGGTTCTCGCATCAAGGGTTAAACTTGGTAGTGGTGGGCTGCTGGCAATGAGTCCATGGCTTGTTATGTGAGTATTAACACGTACCAAATTCGACCAACTTTTGGTATGAATTTGCGAGAGGATGACGGTGATTGGTGCACTCCCCTCACACTGATCTCTCATAATGGTTGAGTCAGTGAGGGAGTAAAATTACTGAACACCACAAAAGTACCAATGCCATGCTTTTGCCCACGTGAACCACAGATCTTCACATCCTTTAACGAGGAGTAATAAAGAGAATAAGCAGGGACATATTTGTCTAAGAATGTCCGGACGAGCTGATCGGTATTCAGAGGTTTGTCCCATATAAACTGCCTTATAATTGGAGCTACACGGGCAGGGAGGGCCCTGCGTGTGTCTTTTGTCAAAACTAAAAATAAATATTAATATAAAAAATTGACTGTCCAAAAGGTTAAAGGATTATAATCTTTTGAGAGTCGTGTAAATTCACATTCAGAAATGATCCAGAGTAGGAGACTATAGTACATATCTCTACATCCAGATAAATCTGCACCGTTCACTAGTACAAAACCCTCACATGCGTTAAGAGAGAGACAGCAGTTGACAACCAATCAAATCAAACAGCCCTCGTAACCCTCCCCCCCCCCAAACAAAAGTTACGGGTTCGATTCCTCCTATTCCTATTTTGCGCCGGATGCGTACAGTGCACCATAGCATTCAGCTCACACAGTCACACAGCGAATTCCGAGACTACGAATGTGCAGCAAAGCACCTGCGCAACCTGGTCATCATCTTACCCACCGCGTTAACGTGACACCTCCAGCGCATTTTAGACTTATTCAGTAACCAACAATCACAATTTCTTAAAATCCATTATGGACACCTAAGGTCAATCGAGATTTTTCCAGTAGCCAAAGATCTACACTACCAGCACACAATTCCCATCCTTCACGCCGCATGCTAACCTGTGCCTACCTTGATAGAAGAAATTATTTCAAATATAAGCGTACCTTTCTATAAGTGGTTCCGTCTTCTTCAACGATCCAACCAGCTTCATTACAGAGAGCTTTCAGGACCTCGTTGTTATCACAGTGCTTGGGGAGCTTGTAATTTCCGTACATCCTCAGACCAGCGAAGATCTTAGCGGCGATCGCTCTCCGCCGCCTCTCTCTCCGCTTGTTGTTCTCCCTTTCCTTCCATGTTGGCAGCCTCGTTCCCGACGTCATCTAAATAAGTCGCTTTGACTCCCACCGGTGAAAGTGAAGACTCAGCGAGTCGAACCGGTTGGAGAGAAAAATATCTGGTTTGACTGGAGTGGACCGGGTTTTATTGTGAAGGGAAGTGGGAGAGTTGATATAAATGAAGAGAGAAGAAAGTGAGAGCTAGATATGCAGAGAGAATAGTAATAGTTTGGTCTTGGAGATGGAGGAAATTACGAGAATACCACTGCGGGGTTTGAGGGGTTAATTTATTATCACACGTCCTGAAAATGCGGGTGGTGCACGTGTTGAGGCTTTTTATAGGAGGAGGGGTGAGGGTGGGGGCTGGTTATAATTCGAGAAATTATTTTGTTTTATTGTGCTGGCATTATAGCTGGTCCACGTGGACTAGATTTATTGGTCGATGTATGAGATGGTAGATGATCGTCATGGAGTTGAGTTTACGCATGATCTTCTGCTCAGATTCTTCAAGCACAATTATTATTTACTTCTCCTGCTTAATCAGGCAGCTCAAAATATATGCTGTCCTTGGCTCGAAATTTACACAAACTGGCACTTTATTTGAATGTTGCACTACATAGTGGAAATTCATAATACAAAGAGAAGGATTCCGGGAAGCAATTTCTCTGGTCTTTTCGGAGAATATACTACTCGACATTGGTGAAGTTTCATATCTGGAATGGAGGTTGATGAATCTATAAGATGTTCAGATGGTCACAGGAGATTTTTTATACGACCAAAGGTTGATGTTGGGTCCAACACTTCTGGGATTGAAGTGAATTCTGAGTGTTCTTCCTCCAGAGGCTGCTGCTGCAGACGAAAAGGCAGTTGGGATGGCTACCTTACGTGAATGGATTATGGAGGTCAATAATGTATTCTCGGAACAATTTCTATCTGAAAATCCTGGTTCTATCAATTCATTTGAAGTTCAATGTATGAAAAAACATGGAAAGCAGAAAAAGGAAAACGGAACAGTTGGGACATCCTACTCCAGCAGAGAGAACTTGACAAGAGAATGAGAGGTGTGGGGGGGCATTTCTTAAGTCTAGGACGATATCATTCTAACCCTGTTTAGTAATCATAATCAACCTGAAACTTGTACTCTGATTCTTTCCATGCCTCGACTTTGTAAGTTTTTGTGTGAAAGATAAAAGTAGCACTTATTATTCCTGTAAAAGAACAATATTTTCTATTCTGGTTACAATATTACATTTGCATGACTAAACAATTATTTATCATAAATCAGGTGATCGTTTCCTATTTCAAGATCTATAAACTCTGGTTCAGCTCAAATAGCCACACCTGCTGGAAGGCCTTGATGATGAGATCATGATATTTATCACAGTTTAACGTTAGATAACAAGCCAAGAGTTCTTCAAGCTCGTCTGGCCGTCTGATCCCTTTCTCTCTGATCATCTCAACCATTGAATCTCTGAAGTCCTGTTCTGGTGCAAAGGAGCATTTTACCACAGCAAAATTATCAAAGACTGTACTGCCTTCAATTCCTTTCTCCCTCATCTTCTTTTTGTATTTCGTTCTTGCTTTCTTGATGTCTTCAAGAGCTCTAATTTTGCACTCTGTTCTAGGAGAACACACTTTTAGTTTCTGCTTCGTTCTTGTAGGAGACTCTTTACTTATGTAAGCAGACTTCCTACGGGGCTCGTTATGTGAGATTATATCCTTAATCTTCTTGTCTTCACATTGTTGTCTGTCCAAATTGAAGTCTTCTTGAGAAGTTGCATTACTTTCCGCCAAATTCAGATCATCAAATGGGCAATCTTCTTCAAATTTTCTTGCACTGGAGCTTGGAAAGAAGATGCCCTGCTGCTCTCTTGATTTAGAGGCTGCTGGTTTCACATAATCCTTCTCTTTCATATGAACTACCCTACTCTCCATTGCAATTTCAAATATATCCTTTTCAACTGTCTTCAGCGACTTCTCCTCATCAGGCCATCTTTCATTTTCTGCTCGTTTTTTTTCCAAGTTTTTGGACTTCTGATCCTTCTTAGCTTTTCTCCTTGGTGTTTTGTATGTAGCTTTCCCATTTTCCTTTTTGCTCCTCGAGTCATGATTTTCCCACATATTTCTCATCTCGTGCTGTATTTCTTTCATCTTCCTTGTGTCCAGAGCCATGTCGTTGAACTGCTGATTGTCTTGGGTTGTCATTTCTGTTGGAAATCCAAGCTCGTCATCAGAGTAATACTTAACAGAATGCATTCCATGTGAACTCTTCCTAGCTTTGATTCTTTCTTCCCGAAACAAAAGCTTCCAATAAACGTCATCGTCCATATTACAGAATCTACCTTCCTTCCAACTGGCACATTCATATGATCTCGAAGATGGAGATTTCATCTTACTTTTCTGCTTCTTTTCTGCTAAATTAGGCTCAAAACTAACACCATTCTGCTTGAACTTTACAAGCCAAGAAGCTGGAAAAACACGAGTAATTAAAGCATGACAATGAGTTGAAGGTGATGCAGATTTCTTCCTCCCCCACTTCATCTTTAAGTCTGAATTATTGTTTTCAATTCAGAGATCTTGAGTGGAAAAGTGCAGACAGAATAATGGAAGGTAGTAGGAGGACTAGAAGCAGACATTTAGAGGGCTACTAGAAGCAGAAATTTCGAGGGCAGTTTAGGGTGGTACATATTCGGGTAGCTTGTGACTAGTAATTTCAAAAGAAAGACCCGCCTTGCGACCAACTTTACCCACTTTCTTGTCTGAAAATTGCTTTGTAGAATGGCTGTTCTTAGTTGAGGGGACCAAAATTTTTTTATTTCCTTTGATCCTCCAAGTAAAGTAATAAACCCATTTTTCCTATTACAGATAAGGGGAAGATTGCAGTTGTTAATGACTATCCAGTCTCTCACCTACATTATTTTCCCGGAAAAATTGTGGTGCTGGTTTTCAACCAAAGGACGCTGTCATTGACCTATTCTTTCTTGGTAGTACTGTTTCTAACCTTTCAATTTCTAGCATCTTTGGTAATCAGTGGACGGCTCACATTACTATTAAAAAGTCAGTTTTATTTATGTCAAAAACCTAACAAACAACAAATAGAAGAAAGGAAAAAGGAGAAAGAAAAAAAGCCAAGCTGGGGGGCTGGTGGTGAAGGGTTCCATTTTTTTCTTTTTCTTTTTCTTTTTCTTTTCTCCCCTTTCTAATTTCTCTTTTGTTTATTTTTTTTATTATAATTTCCATTTTTCTCTTTCTTCTTTCTTTCTTTTGTATCTGTGTGAATCCCGTTCACCTTCTGAAGTTATGCTCAATGTTAGTTATATGTGCCTTGTTGACGGCCAAGTAAAGATTTCTTCCATTAAAGACTAACGATACTAAAAATATGTACGAAAATGGGAAGACGGATATGTCACTCGTAAAACTAATAAGAGCCAATAGTTGCTTGAAAATCCCATTTGTATCATAAAACTTATTTTTTTTTACTCATAAGTAAACATTATAATAATAATTAAAAATTTTAGGCTTAAAATTAAAATTCGTGTTACTCGATCGAGACGTAGATATTGAATGTGATGACAAGACTGAAGTGGTGCATCATGTTTGATTTTGGTGATTAGATTAAATAAATCATCAAGAAATGATGGCCAAATTTGATTCTGTAATTCAAGATTTAACCATTGATAGATTGCATTAAAAATTACAAAACTAATGTTTTCCACATTTTTTAAGATTATATCAAAATTGCCAAATGGTAGATGCTATTGAAAGGCTTATATAATGACAAACTAAACAATATTTTTAGTCAAATAAGGGTTCGTTTGCAAGAATGAAATTTTGGGTGGAAAGAAAATGAATTCTAAAAAATTGAATTGTCTAGAAATTATTTTATTGAGAATTGTTAATAAGTTGTGTTTAATTGGTATAATTATCCACCTGGAATATATTGAAATTTTTGATCTTTTAGTATTCGTTTGATTTTATTTTTCATGGAAATTGTCATTAAACAGATAGACTTTGTTACAATCAGGGGGATAGAATATGTTTCCATTGTTCAAAATTAAAAAAAAAAATGTTGCCTAGTCAAAAATCAAGAAAATGTGAGAAAGATGGAAAACCAATTCCATAAAAAATTTGGGCAATCAAACTTGCAAAAAAGGTGGAAAATGAAATTTAATTTCCATTTTCCATGAATTTGAAGTGGAATCAAACATGACCTAAATGAATTTTTTTATAATTATAATATTCAATTCAATTTAATTTAATGCAATCAGAATCCGCAGCCGACTGCAAAGACATTATAACCTATAAATTGAAATTATATCCCAAGATTAAGAAATAGTTAAAAAAATATGATCTTTTTCCCAAAAATAAAGATAAAGAAATATCCTGAGCAATGCAACCAATTATGATTGAAGCGTGGTTTTAAGTGCTTGAAAGTTGGACTCCATTTACAGCATAATGGATTGGCTAAAGTGAATAAACCAATTTGGTGCACTTGCAATCAATTTTAAGAAGAAAATACGTTTCCAACTAATCAATTCAACAATGAAAAGAATGAAATATCGTAGTGTTCGGTGTAAATGAATTTTTCAATATTAGACAGAATTAAACACTGAAATGGAAAAGATTTCCATTTTTTATTTTTTTTTTGGGTTCTTTGATAATGTCCAGACTATCTTGCCAAATGCACAGTAGAGATCCAAATAAGTACAGATTTCGATCCGACTATCTATCTACCTTATTGTATTGCTATAACCTCTTTCGTCAATGTTACTGTCTAAATAAAAAAACATTTCTAAAAATTAAAGGAATAAAATGGAAGCATCAATGAGGCAAAGAAAAAAAAACCCATAAATGTGATTGTTACCACTATAATACAGGCACTGAAATGGACAATGGCACTGAAACATCACCAGCAAAAGTTGTATCCCCATCCGGAGCTGAGTTCCCAGCATATGCATACCCTACACCCAACCCACCAAAATGTAAGGAGGCATTTTCACACCTTTGGAAAACTCTAGCAAGCGATGCCGCTTTTCTTCGTGCTCGTTTGGTCCCCGTGAACAGTAAACTCTGGAGCAAGCCTGCCAATGCCGGTGCTTTCAACACCCTCCCCGTTGCAGCTGCTCCACCACTTCTACATAATTCAAGTAATGCTGCCACGGCATTTTCTTTACCCCTTGGAGTGCCACATCGCATCATTCCAATCAAACCCAAAACTGCCATTTCCTCGTTCCCAACTGCTTCAGCTCCAATTGGCTGACGAACAATCAGGGCCAAGGCCACTGCTGCTTCTTCAGAGACATCTTCATTTCCTAATGCCCCGACTAGAGCAGTTATAGCTCCTGACTCGATCATTCTCACACAATTCTCAGTGTGTGTAGAAAGATTAAATAGGGCCATTACAGCATCCTTTTTCCCTCGACGTGTTCCCTCCTTCAGCAGCGTGGACAAGGCTTCTACTGCCCCATCTTCTTCTGCTATTCTTTTCTTACATTCATGAACAGAAGATAGACTGAACAATGTGGCAGCAGCATTTTCCCTAGCCTCAATTGTGTGTCCAACTCTTAAAACTCTGGCTATGGATCCTAAACACCCTTCCACATTCATGATCTGGCATTTATTCTTGTCATAAATAGACAGGTTAAGCAATGCAGTCACAGAATTCTCTTGTGCAAAGGCATCCGCTGAGATAAGCAGTGTTTTCAAATGGGGTATGGCTCCAGCTTCGGCAATACAAGCCCGATTTTCCCTTCCAGTTTTAGCCAACAATCTTATCTCCTTGGCAGCAACAGTTTTTGCACTCTGTGTACCATTTGCTAACTGTTGAACAAGAAGACTAGCCGTAGCTTTACTTGCTTCAATAGCAGCCTTGCTTGGTGAACCAGCCACAAAACTTTCAACAGACGAAACTGAACTCTCAAGTGTATCATGTGGAATTCCAAGAGCCATGCACCACTGCGTGATCAAATTACTTAAAGCTCGATTTGGCACCAGCTGAGGGTGAAAAAGCATTTGACCTGTTTTCGGACAAGTACGATGCCCTTCCTCCATCCACCTTGATATTGACTCCCGATCATATGTCTGCCCGGTTGAGACAGTCACCGGATCCCTCATCAAATCCAATGAAATCGGGCAACAAAAATCTTTGGGGATCGTGACGAACGTATCTGCTATTTCCCTAGTAATCAACCATTTCTTGTTCTTCTTATGCTTCCACTCGAATTCACCCTCGTCATTCTCAAATCTAAACAGCAAGAACCTACAATACCGCATTAAAGCCACAAATCCATTAAGAATCGGGACAGTTGGCTCAATATCCCCATCATGATTCACAATCTGCTCCTCCAAAAATTCAATCTCAATTCTACAACTTTTTGCATCGCAAATTGCCAATTTTTCTACTAAAAAGGAGCGCAGTTCGTTAGGATCAGGAATCCTACCATTCTCAAATTCGTTCAAGAAATAATAAAGCTTCAACCTCAAGGAATCATCATGCTTATCAATCATCAACTTCGACTTTCTTGATTGTTCTCGTAACAATTCAACTTGTTCATTTACATCTTTGGATAAATTAACTTCTATGGGAAAAACATCCAAAAGGGTCGAGATTTCCTGATTCAAATCATGGAAATGACCCGAAATCGATTGGTTTTGAAGCAGGAGCCATAATTTACTCGAATATTTGATATAATCAAGCAGGATTTTCGATCTATAAAGTAGGAGGTACAACTCCTTGAAGCATAACAACACCGTTGAAGCCATTTTTGACAAGCCCATCTCGCGAAAAGAATCCAAAAGAACAGAAAGAACCTGGATTTTCCGGATTAAAGATCTGGAATTCTTCCGCTGGAAAAACGGCAACATTTTATCGTCAACTGAGAACGATGAAATCAGTTCTCTAGAAACAGCATGTAAAGTTTCCAACAGAGCTGTGTTTGGTAGATCCACCGGAGCTAGAAACGCCTCCACCGAAGGTGATCTTCGCCGCCGCAACGATGAAAATATAGCCGCAGACGCCATTTATTCCAAAGAAAAAAAAAATATCGACAATTTCTACCAAAATTAAATGGTATATCAAATTACGCTTGATAATAAGCAAATTGGAGGTGGTTAACACATTAACTTTATGGGATTTTGAAGATTGGTTTTGTATATTTATGTGAGCAATTTATGGGTATATAAAACAATAAACTATTGAATCCGCGTATGACGAAGAAGACGAAGAGAAAAAGGAGAAAAAATGGTGTGTTTTTTCTGTGTTTTCATCTAATTGATTCTTGACCGAATTTTTCATAATAAACTAATGGTTCCCTTTTTTTTGACCTTTTGGATTTGCTCCAAGAAATTCAATGCACCCATATGTGCAATGGAAAGAGACCTTGCCTGGTCTCTGATCACTATTTATATTATGTTTATATGTTTGGCCTTGCTTAAAAATAAGTAATGAGGTTTTCACGACGAACAACTTTAGCTGAGAGTGCCGACTATAATGGATCCAAATACTTCTCGGCCACGAAAACATTATTTGAGACGTTTCCTATATCAATTGGTGAGGCGCGTGTTACAAAAAAAAGAGCAAATCGATCCAACAATATCTCCAAGTAGATACGATTAGAGTAGCATATCCTATAATAAAAAGATAAAATTCGAGGTAGATTTAGACTAAAATTCTATTGTAGGTGTTATCATTGAATCAATTATCAGGATAGTCAAAGATGGACGTTTCTCCGGCTAAATTTTAAAGATTAACAAAATGCATTGTACTCTTAATGTGATGGCATCGTGGCTTGTTCTCGAGGATTAAAATAGATTACACGATATGGTTTTTGATTTATCGCTGATTCAACTAAGTAAAAGTTGTATCAATATAGAATTCAATAGTAAAATAAGGAGTGAAGTTTTATTCTTAATATATTACACCATTTATAGCTACTCCATAATTCAATATTTTGATAGTTCGAGTGAAAACTAATTCGTTTCGACCACATTGTACATTGTATAAATCTGCCTATTTTGGCAGCAAAAATATTGAGTTAGCCGAAGTATACGTTAAGCTTTGGATACTTTATTTAATTAAAAAGTAAGAAAATATTTTATTATTATTATCTATAAATTTGTCAGCATGTTCGAGTTCTATTTTTGGCTAAAAATGTATTTTTGAATAATATATTAATTGATAATGTATAGTTAAAAATAATGAATAAAATTGGATTCGCGTATAATATTATTTTATTGAAAAATATAAGAATGAAAAAAAATAAAAAATATATTTTAGAAATAGCGAAATTGAAGAGTTGACTCTACGCGATTTCCGTTGCGTGATTAACAAGGTAACTAACGTTACCATTTACCACTGGGCCTAATCCACTTGGGGACTATAAATGGAAATGAATATTTTTATTTTGGGTTTTTCCAAAGGGCATTAAAATCCAATGTATGTTACAAATTAAGAGGGTAGGGTATCCCAAGTCAAAGAATCTTATGGCATAGGATTCTGTCTCGACTCCAATACAAGTTACACATCAATTGAGTTGTAATCAGAAGAGTAATGTTATTTAATATCATTATTGTTACAACATTTGTTTAAGTGACACAAGTATTAAACGAAATATACAATCAAATGAATCATATAATTTCACGAATTTATTACATAATGATACTTACCGATACCATATAACATTATTCCTCGATATCAGAACTTGTCTTTATGGTAGATTTTACATATTTGCTCAATGTAACCTTGTTGTGACCAATGTGGGATGGGTATCAAAATATGTTGAGTTGTCGAATTTTGACATCAATTAGCTGTGTCATGGGTTAACTTGTCCTTGCAATAAGGCAATGCTGAGTTCCGAATATGAGAGCTCACAATTTGTATGAAATCAACGCATCTATTGATTGGCCCACTCTAGTTCGTTAGGGTTCGATATACAATTCCAGGCAAAAATATACCCGCATACGTTTTCTTGCGTTTTTTAATGTCACTAATCACAAAGAAAACGATGAGCATGAAGCAAGTCTATGTTAGAGCAATGGTGGACGAAGAGGAAGCAAAAATATCGAATTGATTAATACAAACATTGGTGAGAATCCACATTGGTTTTAAAAAAATAAAATAGATAAAAAAAATATATTTTAAAAATAATGAAATCAAACAAAAACTTATAAGTTATATTTGCAATTCATACCTAATTTTGTAAGGACTAAACATGCACGTATTCATCAAAGGGGAAATATGAAATTTATTCACAAGCGTAACCTACTCCCACAGTCCCACTGCCGGGGCCACCCATACCGCCAATGTGGGACCCACGTTACGTCAATTACTGCAGGAATAGTACCGTACTTGTCACTCCACGGAGTTGGTCAACACGAGCTAAGAGTCAATGGCTGACGTCCTTGGCGGGTTTAAAGTCACAATCCCTTAAAACGGTGGGCAATAAAATCAAAGGCTGGTTGATTGCCGCGTGCTGTTGTTTTTAGCTGTTAACCACCGGCTGAGCCTTGAGCTTATCGCCGACGTGGCTTTTGGATAAATCCGCCGCTGCCGACTTATAGCATATTTGAGTAAATTTTTTTGAAAATGGTTGTTTTAAAATATTATTTTGATGAAGAATATGTAATTAAAAAATAAAGAAAAATTTTGAAATTGAGTGTAATATCATCATATTTTAAAAAAAATTTTGAAAATATTTAGGACAAAGGCTTATCGTTTAAATCCTTTTTTTGATTTTTTTTTTCTTGAAATGGTGATTATTGTTTAAATCCCCTTTTTCATTAGAGACGAGCTCGTTACGTTTGCCGCTGCTTCTTACTCGATATAATCACTTCGTTCAAAATTCCCAACCAATGAGAATAAAAATAATAATAGTATTTTTTTTTAATTAAAAGACATTTGACTGCATGAAAAGAAATTGTCTTTCTAGAAAAAAATAAAAAAAACAATCACGCTACACAAACAGGCCCAAAAATAAGTTCAAAAATAGGGAGGATGCGTGTGACGCATGATTAGTCAGTTTGAATAAAAAGACACCCAAACAAGCGCTGTGAAGTCAGTCTCTCCATCATTTCCCTATCTTTGAACGTGTTCAATCAAAATTATTCCAGAAAAAATTGCAGAATCTACACTTTTCTGGGTTTCAGACAGGCTGACCGACCACAGCGGAAAATTAAGTTCAGTTTCCCTTTGGACAAAGGAAAACTAACAAAATCAAAGCTTTCAAATATTAATTATTCCGACTAATTAGAAAATTCATGTTCTTGGTGTTCACATTGAAGTGTATTATGCGGAAATTGCTGGAATATTTGACTTCATAATAGGAAACTTGAATATGGGTTTGTCGTATTGTAATGCACTTGCACTCAATATCCGAACAAAACTCATACGATAAATCATCATATATTTTGAGGCTCAAAGCAGCAAAATAACTAAGAGGCTAAAAAGCTCATGTCCATGCTCGGAATGATTTCCCGGCTTTATACAAGCCTGTTTGTTTCTGATTAAAATCAGATTTTAATCTAACTCAAAGTCAAACAATCAATATTAACCACATCTTTCATGGGTCCCACAACTTTTTAACCACACATTTCAAAAACTTATATCACAATCTACTAAAAATTTAATTTTAATCCCCACTTTCGTGCCAGGTCGACCGAGTTTATCGCAAAACATTCTACATAATACTGGATTGTAGAATAAACAAGTTTTTAACTTTTTTTCTTCCATACGTCCATCTTGCCAAAAAAAGCCAAATACTGGATTGATGTAATTTCATGACTTCAGCAATTTAAGAGCTCTAATTCTGAATTTCAAACCTCGAAGGTGAAAAAACTCGAAAAAGGAAACTTAAATATTCATCGACAAAACCTATAATGTTTCGTTTGAACTACTACTACTTTATTCTCGTTGAATAGGATAAGATTAATGAAAGACCTAAACATAAGTAAATATCCGTAATAGAACTGAAATCTGCATTGAAACCTTTCAAATACGTCTAGTAGTATTGTTTCTTGTTTTTACCTTGGAGATCTGCCAGAGAGACACCTTCCACACGAGACAAATTTCAGCAAAGTTTTTGACTTCCTCGTTCTGATTTTCAAGCGCGAAAGCTGCATACACAGATATACGTGAGTTCAATCGACACAAACAAATTATAAGATCCTAAAATCACTCACTTTTTGGTGAATCATTTTTCGTTTCGCTTCTTATTAATAGCCCAATGGTTTTACCATTTAAAGGGCAAGACATGTGAGAGTCGCAAGCCATTTTAAACAGCAATTTGGAAGGAAAAGTCACCGGGACAACCGGTGCTACTGAAGCAAAAGGTTGAGGATTTATACGTTCCAAATGAAAGGTCATGCTGTAACATGATTCAGAAATCATAGGTCGAGAAACCAGCCGCCCATATGGACATATAAACTGGAATCATGCATGGGGAATTAATCACTGGCTTCATAACATCAATGATGCTGATTTAGGATTTTAATCATTCGTAGACAGCTATATTTTTTCATTAACAAAAATGACACGAATGGAAATAAAAATCTTCAATTCGGATAACATTCATGATCCCAATATATAAGACAATTTGAAACACCCTACCAAATCTTAAACTATTTTTACCTTTCGACGGGTTACTCTAGGAACATTCCAACAAAGCAAGCCTCTTGATCTTGGTTCCAGTCTCCTGCAAAAGAGCAAGTACCAGAACCATATCAGTAAAATATCATGGTAAAAATGATTGTACAGGGTGTTTTTATCTTCTTTTTTTTTTGGACGTGTATACACACACACACACACACACAGCAGATAAGTGTCATAAGATTTGAGGATCACAAAAGAACTACGTACAGATTTTCTTGTTCAAGCTTTTCAGCTATAGAAACAGCTTTACGCTTTGACCATCCACTTTGTTGTGAACATCTTTCTGCCTGCTGAATTACATGAGCAAGGGATACCTTGCCTCTAACTAGGCTTAGACTCTGATTTCTCTCGCCTAACTTTTTTCGATCTGCAAAAGAAATCCCCGTATTTCTCTGGTCATAGTGTGCCTTTTCATTTTTGGTATCACTCCCTTTAGGTTCTCTTGGAGAAGCTTCTACTTCAACAATTTCAGTTCGACCCATTCCAGTCGTTTCAAACTGGGTTTGAGACGAACCATCTCTACTTTGCTGATGATTACCTGTCCTAGGCATCCCATTACTGGCAAGTGGGCGAGATGAAATTTCCTGAGATGCAGGTAACGTAATTGGTCCTCCCCTAACATTTTTACTTGATTTACATCTAATTTCAATTGTCACAGGGGACCGAAGAACTGACTCAAAAGCTTGTAAAATGTGCTCCCTGAATTTTTCTGCCTTAGATTTTGTCAGCGGTGAACTGAACATCAGTTGAACAGTTGGAGCTGCAAAAAATATGAATCTTTAGACATACAAGAACTTGTTATACAGTTAAAAAAGAAAAAAGTATTTCATGAACTAAATGTCTTGCTGCAGAGGCATTCAGATACCAATTACTATCTCAAAAATCAAAATAATCACAAACTGGGTGTCACTGTAACAAGTAATTGTCACTATAGTCCAAACCAAAAGGGAAACAGAAAGAATTACAGGACATCTAACTTGAATTTTGTCTTTAATGGCCTCAAAAACCTTTCAAGCTACAGTGCACAGAAAATTATTTCTATTAAAATTGAGGTCAATTATATCCAAGCAAAAACTAGCTGAAAAACCAAGAGAAAATTGGATATATGTCACTTGTGTAAAGGCGTAATGCAAGTTAATCCTACCTGCACCGAAACTGACTGAGATCAGCTTTCCTTCTTCATATAGAAACTCTTTTATGCTATTTATTGGTATCTTATGTAACACATCCAACCAAATTTCTTCAATTTCATGACCATATTTACCCTGTAATTGCACACCCGTTGCTTTATTTTTATCTTCTGAAGCACTGTACCCCTGTTGAGAGACTCTGTCTATGCTGATACCCTTGATTTTACCACTACGATAAATGTCCCCAGAACTTCCAGCTTGAAAATTTGGCACTTCAGTATGTTTGACATTACTTTTCCTTGGTCCATCTCTTAAAGCAACATCACTTAATCCTGGGGGACTATGATTAAGACTAGTATCAGCGGAGGAACTTCGTAGCATATACTGCTGATCAGGAGCTAGTTGTAGCAGAGCCGCCGTCAGCCAAGTTATTTTATCATTTGACATTCTCAGCTGCTTTTCAGCTTCGGATAATGTTTTCAGAGCTTGACGGAGTTTTTCCATATCTTCTTTTGATACTGAAATTAACAAATTTTAGTACTCAGTTGAGGAAAAGAGAGAAATTGATAAAAGATGAGAAATTAAAGAGAGGCCAGCTTGCTTAAATATTGAAACTTATAAATTTAGATTAGAAAAGATTGGACATCATACATTTTTTATGGTAAATAGAAAGAAATGAAAACATGGAAACCTTAAATGTAGTGTGCATTAAGAAAAGTCGTAGAGTATCTAGTTTGAAGTATTTTATGAAGTTACATTACCCCGTCAATGTTATTTCAGCTATGTAACTATATTCATATCCTCAATTCCGAAATCCAACATGACGTATTAGACATAGACTTAAATAATATGAAAAGACCAAATGGTCCTCGAAAATTAGACTTACATGCTTGCCGCCGAAAAAACTTCCTTCTAGACCTTTCTTTAATAAAATCGTAGCT
>CAIGRK010247874.1:0-19149 GCA_903798315.1 Fraxinus greggii | reverse complement strand
ATTTTAAAGTGACCAGAACGGTCATTGAATTAATTTTCACTGACCGTTCTAGTCACTTAATTTTTGGCTTTTTGTCAATTTTTTTTTAAAAATGAGCCTATGAGTCGAGCGGCTCATGGGCTCGTCTTAGACGAGCAGCGAGCAGCTTGGCGAGCTGCTCGTCGAGCCGCTCATCTAAAGTATGAGCCGAGCTGGCTTGGCTCATCTAGCGAGCTGGTCCGCTCACTCATGCTCGAGCTCGTCTTTTGACGAGCCCGAACGGCTCGTGGGCTGCTACAGTACGAGTTGCCGAGCTGACGAGCCGCTTGGCTCAATTGCCACCTCTAGGCACTAGATAGTTTCATTAAAAAGTGTCAAGCTAGTCATCTGCGGGGTCTTCAGGCGGAGGAGCATCACCTAGGAGCACTGGACAAGCAAATACAATCGCTTCAAGGCAATCATCCGAGTCATCTTCTAACGATTCGATCATCGTGTTGTGCGGTTGAGAAAGCTCGACAAGCAGGAGATAGTCGACCAAACATATAATTCATATATACGTGTTAAAATAATCATATCATCATTGTCAACAAGCTCCAGTTCATGTGCTGATTGGAATTAGTTTTACCAAAGGCTATTGTGCACCTGTGGTGCTTTGATATTTGTTACAACTATATTTTATTCTTGATTGTATTGCACATGTAATTTGTTTTTCTTTTACTTGCTCTATACTCCAGAGTGCCTATATATATACAGTGTAATACACAATGTAAAATAACACAAAATACAATTATTAATACAAATTTTAGTTTCCTGATTTACATCAGTTCATCATCCCAACTATTTCCCAAAAACTTTAACTTGGTATCAGAGCTACATGGCTAACACATGATCCAATGACAATACACAATCTGCTCAACCAACCTCAAGCACACTAATGCCTCCAACGTTGGGAGGAAATCAGATGCCATCACTTGGAATCAGTCTTGTTCAGGTTCCACCGATAAAACTTGATAGGAACAATTTCTTGTTGTGGAAAAACATGGTGATGCCCATCATTAAGGGTCACAATCTTGAAGGTTTTTTCACAGGAACGAAAACCTGTCCAGCTTAATTTTTGGCATTGCAAACTACAGGATCGGCTAAAGTTATTGTTGAAATGGTTCCTAATAATGAATATGGGAGATGGATGTCAACTGATCAAATTCTGATGGGGTGGCTATACTCATCAATGACTGTTGAGATTTCTATGAGAGTGATGGGCTCCACAAGCTCTTGCAGTCTCTGGAATGCTGTTCAGGAAAGTTTTAGTGTGATGAATAAGCCAAGAGTTAGTACTTGAACACAATTAAACAACTGGCTGATAACCTCAAAATTGCAGGAAAAAGCATTCTTAACCATGAAGAATACACTCCCATAGCAGTACAAATCAACAGCAGAGAGTTCATCTCTTGGCCTGAGTTGCAGTCTGTTTTGATGACTTTTGAGAGTCGAATTGAGCATTTTGTACTATGAGAAATAGCCTAGCCTTTGTCAATTTGAATCATACATCAGTAAATTTCATCCACAGGTCAAATTTCAATAGAGGAGGTAGATCTAACTATAGAGGAAGAAGTTACAACAATAGAGGAGGAAGAAGCAGAGGAAGAATTAGCATATCAACTGAGATCAAATCTGTAGTTTAAGCAATCACTTAGTAGAGAAGTGCTATAATCATTGTGAAGAAAGGTATACGAGTTCAGGGCCTGATTAGCACTACCACAGCAATTCCTCAAAGCTAGTAACCTTCATAGCTTCTTCAAGTACTATAGTAGATCCTGCCTGGTTTGCAAACTCAAGAACAAGTAATCATGTTACTGCTGAGAAGAAAAATATGGTTGATGCACATGAATATGGTGCTAATGAATGTCTTGCTGTTGGTGATGGTAATAAACTCCACATTTATCATATTGGCACTAATCACCTAAACACATTGAATAACAAATCACTGGTGCTCAGTAATGTGTTGCTAGTACCATCAATTAAGAAGAACTTGCTAAATGTATCTCTATTAACATCTGACTATGGTGTATTTATGGAATTTCACTCTGATTTCTACATTGTTAAGGACAAACAAACGAAAGGAGTGTTGCTAGAAGGGAAGCTTAAGGATGGACTGTATCAAGGTGAGCATCCAGATCAAGCTAAAAAGCCTTTCCGTCAAAAGTCAGTTTGTTTAAATAATTTATACCCTCAAATTTTATTGTTAAATCAAATGTTTCCAAAACTACCAGTGAGAATGTGTCCAGGCTGAAACAATGGCATATGAGACTTGGACATCCCACAACTTCTATGATGTCACAAGTGCTCAAGTCTTGTAACGAAAAACTAGATGCTAATAAAATTAGTCATTTATGTAATGCTTGCCAATTTGGTAAGTCTCGCTCATTGCCATTCAAATTGTCTGTTACTCATGCCTTAACTCCTCTTGATTTGATTCATACAGACGTCTGGGGGCCTGTACCTATAATTCCAACCTCTGGTTTTAGATATTACATCCTATTCATTGATGACTATAGCAGGTACACATGGAACAATCCCATGAGAAATAAATCTGAAGATTTAACTTGTTTATTCAGTTCAAAAACCTGGTTGAAAACAAGTTTGCTACAAAAATCAAAGCACTCCAGTCTGACTGGGGAGGTGAATTTAGATCATTCACTAATTTAGCTAAAAAATCTGGCATTGACATGCTTCTCTCTTGTCCCTACACCTCAACCCAAAATGGTAGAGCTGAGAGGAAACATAGGCACATAACTGAAACTGGTTCAACTCTACTTGCTCAAGCAAGCATGCCTTTACACTATTGGTGGGAATCATTTCACACAGCCACTTACCTTATCAATAAGCTATCTACACCTGTTTTCAAAATGAAAGCACCTTTTTAAGTTCTAAATAACGAACATGTTGAATATAAGTCACTAAACATTTTTGGTTGTGCTTGCTTCCCTTGCCTTAGACCATACCAAGAACATAAACTTAGCTTTCACTCCACAAAGTGTGTGTTCCTTGGCTTTAACAACTCTCACAAAGGCTACAATTGTCTCAGTCCAACAGGTAAAGTGTATATATCTAGGCATTTAGTCTTCAATGAGAGTGAGTTTCCATTCTATTCTGCCTTCCTCAATAAAAGAAACAGTTCACAAACTTCTGAAACTATCATTCATTATCTGTATCTCCATGCTCCTTCAAACTGTAACCAAACCTGCCCAGCTGATGAAGCACATTCTGATCCAACTCCAACAACAACACCTTTTGTGTTTGATCAACCAGAAATAAGTAAGAATTTGGTACATAAAGTAAACGAAAATGAAAACACNAAAGAAACAGTTCACAAACTTCTGAAACTATCATTCATTATCTGTATCTCCATGCTCCTTCAAACTGTAACCAAACCTGCCCAGCTGATGAAGCACATTCTGATCCAACTCCAACAACAACACCTTTTGTGTTTGATCAACCAGAAATAAGTAAGAATTTGGTACATAAAGTAAACGAAAATGAAAACACAAAGACAAATATTGAAGGCACACAATTGGTAAATCAAGAAGGAATTGTAAATGCTCAAATAGGACAAACTGAAGTTAGTGATGAGTTCAATATGAGTGTAACAGTACAGAGGAATCACTTTGCAGATCAGAGGAACCAAACTGTAGAGCATCCTATGATTACAAGGAGTAAAACTGGTATATTCAAATTCAAAGTATACTCAATTTAGTGTAAAGAATATAGCATGGAACACAGCAACCTGGAACCCAACAATGCACTTGAGGATATGTCAAATAATGACTAGAGAAAAGCAATGGAAGAAGAATACAAAGCACTGATGAGAAAAAACACTTGGGAACTAGTACCACCTCTGATCAATCAAAATGTTATCGGAAATAAATGGGTTTTTAAATTTAAACGTGATATTGATGGCAGAATACTAAAGCACAAGGCAAAACTGGTTGCTAAATGTTTCTTGCAAACATCAGGAGTTGACTACCATGAAACCTTCAACCCGGTTATGAAGGCCTCCACCTTAAGTATATTTCTTGTTCTTGCAGTCTCAAAGGGATGGAGTATTAGACAACGTGATGTTAACAATGCCTTCCTAAATGGGAAATTGGATGAAAAGGTGTATATGATACAGCCAGAAGATTTTATTGACAAAGCAAATCTCACCTTTGTTTGCAAGCTTGAAAGGGCTCTTTATGGACTCAAACAAATACCTAAAGCTTGGTATGAAAAGATAAAGAAAAATCTTCTGGATTGGAAGTTTTCAAATTCAAAGATCTCTCTATTGTTTTACATAGATCAAAAACAAGTCATCTTTGCCTTAGTTTACATTGATGATATTGTGGTATTAGTTTGTTTTGAAGGATATGGGTAAACTACATCAGTTTTTGGGAATTAAAGTAAAGAGAAATGATTTAGGCTTGCATCTCACTCAGATAAAGTACACAAAAGACCTACTGAAAAAGTTCAATCTTAAGCATCTCAAACTATGTGCCATTCCTACGACAATTGGCAAGATTATCTCCAAGAGTGAAGGTGAAAAGAAGGCGAATCCTTCTCTTTATCGAAAAGCAATTGGAGGACTACAATACTTAGGACATACATGGCCTAATATAACTTTTGCTGTCAATAAGATGAGCCAATTTTTGCAAGTACCTTCAGATGTTCACTTGAAAGCAGTTAAGAGAATTTTCAGATATTTGAAAGGGACCATTGAGCAAGGATTATGGAGTCAAAGGAGTAACATAATATGTATCACATGCTTTGTTGATGCAGATTGGGCATCATACCCTGATGATAGGAGGTCAACAGCTGACTACTGTGTTTACTTAGGAGATACCTTGGTAGCTTGGTCCTCAAAGAAACGACAAGTCGTAGCTAGGTCCGGCACTGAATCAAAGTTTAGGGCCTTGGCACAAGCAGTTGTTGAGGTTACCTGGATTGAATCTTTGCTCAAAGAAATCAAGTTACACCCAGCTTCACTTCCTATTCTTTGGCGTGATAACCTTAGTGCAAGCGCTTTGGCTTCAAATCCAGTTTATCATGCTAGAACTAAGCATATTGAATTGGGTATACATTTTGTAAGAGACAAGGGAAAGTTGAAAATTCAATATGTCCCTTCGTCTGATAGCCAATTTGCTAACTAAGCTTCTTTCACAAACCAGATTCATTTTTCTTAAGAACATGCTTGGAGTTAAGGGATAAACTCCAGCTTGAGGGAGAATGTTAAAATAATCACATCATCACTCTCAACAAGCTCCAGTTCACGTGCTGATTGGAATTAGTTTTACCAAATGCTATTGTGCACCTGTGATGCTTTGATATTGTTACAACTGTATTTTATTCTTGATTGTATTGTACATGTAATTTGTTTTTCTTCTACTTGCTCTCTACTCTAGAATGCATGTATATATACAGTGTAATACACGATGTAAAATAACACAAAATACAATTATCAATACAGATTTTAGTTTCCTGATTTACATCAGTTCATCATCCCGGCTCTTTCCTTAAAACTTTAATTATTCATGACATGTGGACTTTTACGAGCTGATTTGCATTCAAAAGATTTAAGACCTCATGTCTATTCAAGTTTACATCATCAATTAGGACGTCGTAGAATTTATGACCTTATGGGTACGCGTAGAACGTACATTCATCCTCAATTATGGACATCAGTTTTATTCCAAATTACTGAGCATACACAAATTAAGAATACCGAATGAAAACAAAGAACTAGTCCCAATTCGTACTTATTTTCAGGGCTTTCATGTCATTCCTAGTTTGTCCTCAATCTGGAGTAAAAGAGATGATTCCATCCATCACCGCAACTAGGTGTTCTTTTTCTTTTTGCTTTGGTAGACATATACCGTAAGCTTGTAATCATGACAAATTTTTCTCTTCCAATCTGGAGTCATACACAAGGGCAGCTCCAGAACTGAATCCAAGATCGAACTAAAAAAAACTTTCAAGCCTGACTAAATGAAAAAATAAAATAAAATTATACATTACATAAAATAATAAAATAACATCTAAAAATCTAAATGGGTTGGGGACTGGACCGGGCTATAGTCTGGCCCTGTCCCCCTACATCCGTCCATGGTCATACCTGTTAAACAAGTAACATGCACTCTTGTCAATACATCCTCTACATCACTTCAAATTCTATTTGCATCTAAATTGGCAACTTGAAATTAAATTCAAATGAAAGAACTAATTGGCGCGTGAGTACAAAGATTTTAATTTCAAAAGTAGTGAAATCCCCAGTGTAATGATATTAATGTGTAGATAACAAGGAGACCCAAAACGACTACAACATTCACTACGTCGACGTGCACCTGCTTTGAGAAATTATGGCGTCCCAAAAGTACATTAACTTAGTAGCCAGTGGCGGATTTAAGAATCCGAGTGAGCCAGGGGGCTGTTAACCTTATTTGCCAAGGCACAAAAGTCATAGCCACACAGGCAAATATCCATTAAATCGAAGGAAAAGAGGTAAATCTATAACAAAACACTAAAAATTGCCAAAAAGAAATAATAATAAGAAAATCAGCATACAGACGGGGAGAAAAGAATTCATGCTGCTAGACCTAAATCCTACTAAACCAAAAAACAAAAGTGAATGTCAAGGGCTTCCAAAAGTTTACTTAACCTAACTTGCTCTAGTGCATTGGTGCTATATAATCAATCTCTCTTACATCTCTTGTTCATTATTTTAGGTCACTTCCTACAACATCATCTCAACATAGTATCATCCTCATCTTTCCGTTTTTCAAATTGTTCTCTATTTATTTTCCAATCATAACTCATAAATGATAAATAAAAAAATGATTTAAAAAAACAAAAACCGAAAAGAAGAAAAAGAAGACAGCTAGGAGGCTCACGAGTCATGGCGGCGATGTAATGGGCAGTGGCAAAGACCGGATAGTCACAAACTCAGAGCGATGATTTGTTATTTGGCCCTCGTTTGGTGCACATTAATACCGACAAAATGCATTATTTCTGTCAAATCATGCATAGTGGCACCAATGAATAACCTGCAATTCAATAGACTTTTATTCCTTCATTCCCTTTTTGCCACTATGACAATTGTTACACCACAATTATTCCAATATTCTTGACTTAAACATGGGCTGCATTTTGTTAACAGCGGAAATTGATTTCATTTGATATTGAATTTTATAAATTTTTCCGTCTTTGCCAACTTATGAAAATGGTTCATTTTCCTAAAGTGAACTTAATATCTTGTTACAATAAATCCCGCATTTGACATACTGTTCGTAAGACATTATTACGAGCAACAAATAGTCCGAATAACTTTCCCATGTAAGAACGGGGCTCAAGTTTTGCATCAAAGGTGACTCCTGATTAAAAAAATACATTGTTACTGTTGATGTGCCATATAATCGCGAAATCTGTCCGAATCACTTTGCTACATTTCTGGAGCGTTCATTTCGGAAGCATCCTCATTTGTTTCTACTGTACTAAATGCCTCGTCCACCACTCCAGAATGACGTAGGAAATTATGAATACCCATCGTACCGACAACAATGACAACTTGAGTGTGAAACAAATAACTGGGCATACGATTGAGGATTTGCCATCTTTGCTTCACACACCAAATGCATGTTCAATGAAGTCCCTGGAGGATGAGTGGTTGTAGTTAAACCTCTCATGAGCATTGTGAAAATGACGACTATTCCTTCGTCGTGAAACCCTTGAAAATGGTACAATATATCCGACCCTTTGTAATATATCACGGTCGATGTACAAACCCGGAGTCAACCAAATAATAAATTTTTAGACTGTGTATCGTACGTATTCTCGGTCGTGCCGACAAGCACGAAGGTGAAGCATAAATTAAAGTCACAAACTGCTAATACATTTAGCACTCTTTTCGGCCAATGAAGTTCACCCGCTCGTGACGCGAAGGAACATCTTTCACATGTGTTCCATCAATAGCACCAATACAATCTTGAAACAAGGGATGCTTATTCGGGTCCGGCTTGTGCGGCTATTCGTCCTCGTTGTAGTTCGGTCTTAGCTGAATTAGCTGAATAGATAACGTAACGATGGCACGAAGAACCTCTTGAAGTAGTGACGTGACATACTATTTGTAATGAATGATTGAAAATCGTCGTTACCTACCGTATCCCTTCCCATGCACTAATATGCACAAGAACATACCGACTTGGTCATAAATATCAACTTGCTGGCTACTGCGTAAGACGTATTTGTCCCTTAGGACATGTGCATAGTGTCGCAATTACTGTGGGTACATCCTGAATTCTTGATACCACATTTGTCCGTTTTCTTCCATTGCTTCTTTCATAAACATATGACCGTTTTTTGCGAAAGGAAATCGTCGGATGCGACGTTGTTTGCGATAGTGGTTCTCGTGTCGCTTGACATAATTCGACAATATGTTACCCATTTCATGATTTCATCTGCTAGTTGACTAATGAACTCTTCATCATCGACTTCGACTTCATCTTCGGATAATGATTGAAGCGCACAGTTGAAGCCGAGATAGTCCATTGCGTAATTGTAGACTTAGAAATGTTTTCGCTATTAGTTTCACGCCTTGTCAAAGTGGAAGGATGTGTTCATAACATAGCATCCAACGCGAATGTATTATATATACACGTTCCAGCAATTGTAGGCATGTGTTTTTTGTTTCATGACATTAAAATGATTGTATGTTATGGTTTGAAAATTACAAGGCTCATTCTACTATACTGCATGTGAAGTTTGAAAAAGTAAAGGTTGATTCTACTATACTAATAGTTTCCCTTTTCGTAGGGTTCTGGGTTGGTTCCCAACAAAAAAAAAAAAACCACATGCAGAAGTTGTCCACTAACCATTCACTCCCATGAGATATTGCAAAAGTTAATATTACAGACCGAAACAATTTATATACGATAAAAACTGTAAATTTCATATATTAATACAAGGAAAAAAAATGAAAGATTGCAAAAACGACTATAGAGTTCGGTACTACATAACTTAATGAGGGAACTTGTTAGGTTCATTGAACTGCCACTCAATCCACTCAAATTTCTCATCTGCGTCTTGCATGACGCTGAGCATGTCTCGATAACGCTTCTGTGCAAGAAGCGTACAAGCAAAGAAGTACAAGGGCGTGCGTCGTTTGAGCTGTCCTGTCTCAAGCAACTCCTCCACCCAAGCCACTCCAACATTCTTTTTCAGGGCCGTAATTTTGTTTATCTTTGCCGCCACTTACTCGATGGCACTGTTCGCCCGATCAACAGAGTAAGACAAATCCGTTGCTAAAACTTTCCTCTTCTTCCCTTTACCGGTGCTCGTCCCCGACTTCCTCTTCTAGCCGTTGCGGGTCCAGAAGCATGAATACTAGATGTACAGTTCCCCTTGTCGCCCTCGTCACTCGAACTAGTGCTCTCCATATCGATAGGGATTGCATCCCTGTGGTCTTTGGCTACACTATCCTCAAACAAACCGAATCCCGTACGACATAACTTCGTGGGGGTCATTGCATAGTTATCCCCGTCATAGCTATCCCCGAAAAGCTGATGATGTTGGATGTATATCTCACTGATATCTTTGTCCTTGAAGTCCTTAAAGTCCTTGTTTTACTGCAATACCAATAAACCCAATGTTCAAATTCTCAAAACATGGTCCCCGATTTCATACAGCTGGAAGTGTAAGGATTCAAACAATTTGACCACCACCATTAACTCAAATTTCGAACGTGCTAGAGAATTCTTAACAATAAATGGATACGAGGTATAGGAGGAGGAAACAACTGCTACCCATGACAAATAATATATACTATCAATGGTAACCAATGACCCAAAAAAATCTATGCATAATTCCGGATTCAAAGTAGCACAACACATCAGCCAAATTACCTTAATTTCTCTGTTCCACCATTCCTCAAATGCAACAATCCAGACGGGTTGTACTCGATTTTCGATTGATGCTTCATTCCACTTATCCGACGGATTCATTCCACAATTGGTGCCGGCTCTCCGCGGCAACAGCGATTTGTGGCCCTGTACTGGAACTTATGCAGCGATGGATTGTTGGGCCATGTTGATGGCAGTACGTTTGTTGTGGTGGGGTTGCATCTGTGGAGGTGGCAGTGTGTTTGTGTTGAGTTGTTGGCCTATGTCTGTGTGGGCGGCGGTGCATCTGTGTTATGTTGTTGGGCAGTGTCGGCGGCAATGCATCTGTGTGGCAATGTTAGGCTATGTTGGTGGTGGTCATGGCAGTGGTGATGGTAGCCATGTCAACGAGCTGAAACTCAAATCTCGGGCTCAAGTTCGAGCTTTTTTGGGCCCAAGCCGAGCCGACCAGCTCGGCCAAAATAATGAGGCTCGGCTCGAGCCTTAACAGGCCGAGCCGGTTTGTGTTTTTTTTAATTCGTTATAAATCTATAATTTTTTTATAATGTATTTAAAATTTTTACAATTTATACGTATTATAAATAATAACTAAATATTAATATATATAAAAATACATTTAAACTTTAAAAAAAATAAAAAAAGCTAGACTCGGCCCGTAGCCCGAGCCTCGGCTCGATGCCACCGAGCCACGAGCCGATCGGGCTCAGGCTTTTTTTTGGCTGAGCCCTGACCGTCGATCATTTTTGACATCGCTAGGTGATGGTTGTTTTGAAATAGTTTTTGAGGTGGTTTTGTGGTGATGGTGGTGGTCACATGTGGTGCGTATTGCACTCGTGATCTGGTACCGGGTGTTTGGTGATGCTGCGATCTGAAGTTTGTTGCGTATTGGTGTTGTGATTACTTTGGTGGTGGTTTTCTGTTGTTGTGGTGGGTTTGCATTGATGTGGGGTGTGGTGGTGGGTTTGCACAGTTTGATGAAGGTGGTTGTGGTCGTGGCGGATGTACGGTGGTCGTGGGTAAATGGGAATGGGATGGGGTGTTAGTGATCAATAAATTGGTTGACTGATATCAACAAATTGGTTAATTTGTGATCAATAAATAATGTGACCTAAAAAATTTGATCATGATTCAAGAAATTACTTGTGACCAAATAATTTGATAAATTGTAACCGATAAATGAGTTGACCTATAAAGGATTTGATTTTGTGACCGATAAATAAATTGTCACCAATAAAAATTTTTATTTGTGATCGAAAAATAATGTGAGGTATAAAATTTTTGATTTGTGACCCTGATAATTTGAGACTAAATTGTATAGATTTTTGACTTTAATATATTTAATTAATAAAATATATGTTTAATTAATTTATTTATAAATAAAAATTAAAAAAAAAATCTGATATTTGAAATTTTAACCCTTTAAAAATCTGAAAATTTAAAATTTTAAANCATTTGTTACCATAAAATAAATTGTGAACATAAAATTTGTAATTTGTGATAAAAAAATAATAAGTGGCCAATTAATTAATTTAATTTGTGATCGAAAAATAAATTGTGATTTATAAAATTTGTTGTTTATGATTGTGACGTCTGTAATTATGACTAGTACATAATTGTGACCATATATTGTATAATATTGTGACCTTAATATATTTAATTAATAAAATATTTTTTAATTAATTATTTCATAAACAAAATTTAATAAAATTTGATTTTTGAAATTTTAAACTTTTTTCTTAGTTTTGAAATAAGTCATAAATCTTAGACATGATTTTTTTCTTAAAAAAAATAAAACAAGTCGGCAATTTTTTTAAAAAATAGCCCAATCCACCTACCTGCCATCTTCCAAGTTGTATCCTGTGCGACACCCCGTCAATCTTCTAGCTTCCTTCCTGGCTCCGACAGCCACTGTTAGTAGCGGATCAGTAGGCCCTAATTGGAGGATTCCAACATACAAATTTCAACCAGCGACTTTGCACTTTCAAAATTAAATGGATCAACAGAGCGATAAATTAAACCGTTTGGATACATGGTGCCTATATATAACATCGAGTCCTTCAATATCTGCTCATTAAATGAATAAATTAATATAGTACATAAATTATGTCCATAAACTCTCTTATAATTACTTTTCTACCAATGAAAAAGCAGTTTCTGGTTTGTAACTAGTTTATACAACTAATTTTACAAAACCAGTCCATACAACCTACAACCAGTTGTTTTGGTATCATTGAACTATAAGTTTCCTGTATCTACTCGTAAAAATTAAAGGATAGGAAATAAATATCCATGTCTAACAACAAGAACAAAAGACCATCTATCGATAAATAAACAGTCCCAGTTCAGGGATCAAGGTTGGCTGCAGGAACCCAGACTGATCAACAGGAACTTGTCAAATAATATTGAGATGGTGAAAAAGATCTGGTTGACAATAATCTAATCACCAGACGTCCCTGAGGTACCGACCATCCATTTGGAGTTTCTTCACAATAGCCTCTGCTTTTGATGAGTCCACATTTTCCTGTAAATAAGATCAAATTAAGATGAAAAAGGAGTAAACTACAAACACAAATTAAGTGATTCCAAAGTACTTGTTTCGTTATAATTGTTATATCTAAGTGGAACTGCCAACTTGACATGGAGTAAAGACGTGTAATTCTCCTGGTCTAGCTATGAGCTTTTTTAAGAAACTCCTAGTTTTTATATTTGGACGCCCACCAAATTTCAACATCTCTACAACTATCATACTAGTTTACTGGATGGAAGTCCTAGCCTTCAACAACCTGAGAATCGCTACTTCTTGCAACAATGTCATGTCTCCACTATTGTTTCACACTCAACTTACCTATTAAACTGATATTTAGAAGCATAGGTGTGTGTCATATTAACCACAACAATTTCACATCTGGAAAAAGACAAATAACAATTTGTCACCTTAGTTCCTATAGAAATCAAATTAGACATTTGTAACCATTTGAGGAGGCACAAATGCAAATTTATCAACACATCAGGGCTTCCCCTCGTACTGCAAGACATTTGCAACTACAACATTGCTAGAGCCTTGTATGATCAGAAAATTCATTATTTTTTATGGCCAAATAAATGTGTACTTTCATGTGTATGCACATGCACAAGAACGAGAGAGAGCATTTACCTGCTCTTGGACAATGGTATGCAAGGTGCGATGGACATCTCTAGCCATTCCCTTGGCATCTCCACATACATAAAGATATCCCCCCTGGGAAATTAAACTCCATAGTTCGGCACCCTGCGTGTGAAACAATACTTCTGAAGCAGCTCAAAATAATTCACACATTGCAGATAATTTGAAAAAAGAATTCATATATTGACAAGAAACGAAATAAAAAAAGGCTAAAATGACTACATTTTCTGATATTCAATTCTTTTCTCAGGTATATAGTAAGCTTTAAAGGAATAGAAAGCTGGGGCTTTCCTCAAGTTTTCTGTTTTCCATTACAATCTGACACCTTGTCGAAATAGAATATGCTAAGAACAAATAAAGCTTACAGACTTCATCTTAAATTTAATATGTTAAGAACAAACAAATTATAAAAGGTAAACTTTGAAGCTATAGAAAGTTGGAGCTTTTCTCCAGTTCTTTGTTCTCAATTACCATCTGTCCCCTTTGTCGAAAACTGAATATGCCAAAAACATAAATCTTTAACAATCTCAAATTTAACAAGCCAAGAACAAATAAATCTTATAGGTATATCCTCGTAATGGCTTTTGTAGCTATAACCACTTTTTCAACACTTAAATCAAAATTCTGAACACACTTGGTTCCGAATTTTTCGCTTTCTGATACAGTAAGCACATCTAAATAAGATCCTTTAGATATTTGGTTCGCATTATGCAGGTTTCAAGAATTACCATTACTTCATTTTATCATTCGTGTAAAAGGTGTCCAAAAGTGATGTGTGATGATTTTCACTGTATCACTACTATCCGTACATAATGACCATAAAGGAAATCAAAATTCAAGCATAAATTCTCAACTTTCAAATGATATTGCACCTAATGACTTGCAACAATAAGAACAAACTCATACTCTGAATAAAATGAGATCAGCTATGTTAATCCTTTTTCTCCAATTCATTCAAAGCATCTGGGCATGCATTAGAAGAACCAATGCAATCTAAAGGTTGGCAACCACAAGATTTTGGTCCACCTCCCTCTAAACTGTTCTAGAGAACTTGCATCACTATTGCAAAAAGAGCTCCTTTAGGTCCATACAAGACATGTCCAAACCACCTGTCAATTCTTTTAATTTATCCTCAATTGTTGACACCTCCGGTTATTTGACTTATATTCACATTTCTTGTCCATCTTAAAATTGGACAACAGGTGGAAGTCTGGAGAAATATTCTGGACAGCTAGAAAAGCAATAAATAATTTGATTTCAGTGCTTAGATAATGCAAATCAACTAACATTAATTCAGCAATGTGGCAGTTAAACACTTAACCCAGTATTCTTCCATATATAGCCCATGTTTGGTAGAGATTAAAATCAGAATTTTAGTATATTTTAATAAAAGTTGATGAAATGTGTGGTAAAAAAGTTGTGGGTCCCATGAAATGTGTGGTTAAAATTAATTATTGACTTTGACTTGAGATTTTAATTGGATTTTAATCCAGACCAAACATGGGCAAAAATAGATAATGACAGCAGCATCTCATAGCTTAACCAATCTCTGAATTCCTTGTAGCTGACCTTTTCAATCATTTTGTGTTGAACGTACTCTTTTTGTGGTCCCTCCCTTGAGAATGCAACAATCAACTCAGATATTACACCTCGCTCCACAAAATCTTTTAGCTCGTCTTCATAAATGAAATCCTAAGTAGTGTTCAAATTAAGAAGTGAGGGCAACAGTCTTAAATTTTATAGTGGTGTAGCTCCTTAGAGTGAGTAATAGATTCTCACCATACGACGATTCCTACAGCCGAAAAAGAATAAAGCAGCTCCAAGTTGAACACCTTCTTCTTTCAAGGCCAGTCTTTCCTGTAAAATGCCTTCATTTTTATAGTTTAATTTTCAAGGAAAAAAGAAAACCTATCAATTCAAATTCATTCTAATACCTGTAGGAATCCTCTAAAAGGTGCCAAGCCAGTACCAGGTCCCACCATAATGATTGGAATGGAAGGATCAGCTGGCAATTTAAAGTTAGATGGCCTGATAAAAATAGGAGCCCAGCTACAGTCACTGCTTCTCTCCAGAGGAACTGCATTCTGATTGAATTTCCACATGGCTTGATGATGTTAGATGCCAATAATACATTTACAAGATGTTCAAATGGAAACATTTAAGTAAAATGAAAAATGAAAAACACAAATACAGATCTTTTAAACCTTGTTTCCTACCTTCATCCAGGTTGAACACACTCCTTTGTGAATTCGGCCGGTGGGGCTTGGACCTTGAACTACAGCAGAAGTCACATGAACTCGACTTGGAGCAAATCTGCACCAGATAAAAATTCCATCATTTTCATTGATCCCCTGGATTTAGATCCATTTAACATGTCAGATTGGTATCCTTTTTCAATTCATTACCATCCTCACTCCCTTTTGAACATTGGTAGATAACTTTTGCTGTGAGTTTTAATAATAGTTACCTGGGAGAGGAAGAAATAGAATAATATCTCGTCTGCAAGCGAGGGGCTACTGCAGCAAAAAATACACCAAGAGGAGGTTTTGCTGAAGGAAACTCAGCCAGCACCTCAAGGAGACTTCTCTGACTTCCTACCACCCATTGTGAGTACTCGTCCTAAAACACACAAAATATAGGATGTGTCAAAGAAAAGCATTAAAAAGGAAGAAAAAGCCATAACGAAAAAACTAGCATTTTCTGGTGACTGCGTGAGAATACATGAAAATAAAAAGAAAAAATGAAAGAGCTAAACACAGAGGAAGATAAGTATAAACTAGTTCACCTTCCCCTGAGGTGATGACAAGAATTTAAGCCTTTCTGCTTCATTAGGTTCAGATGCATGAGCAGCCAATGCAACCAAAGCAGCCTTAAATGAAGGAAAAAAATAAATATTTAGAAAATTTGAAGGGGAGCAAGACAGTTAAAGGTCTCAAAACTAATGTGAAAGCAACATATCTACACACAATCTATTACATAAGCACCTTTCGAGGAGGATTCAAAAGATCTGCATAGCGTGCTAGAGCAGTACGAAGAGTGTATGGACCAGGAAAGGGAGGTGGTAATGAGCCTCCCAGGGGCGTACCATCTTCATTGTCACTGTGAACAGAAAATAGTAGATCTAAAGGCTGACCCAACAATTTTGCTGCTTCTTCCACAGTTTCATCACAATTTTCAGCATAAACACCAACATGGTCTCCAGTTTCATATCTAAAAAGGAGCAATAGGACAAAGAGGAAAGACAATCAGTTTACACACAGCATTCATGGAAGTAAAACACGGAGTATATTCAAAAGATTGCCATAATCATAAGAAAGTACTGATAAAAACTCGTGGTAAAGCATAAGAAGCTCATCTCGTAGTTTTATCATGTAAACTAATATCCATTATTATATCCTAGTGTAATTTTGGATTTGTATACAATACTTTTGAATGTCTGATGCTGGGTAAGAGTTGCATCCCCACAAAGGCTGATTGCTAGTTGGTTCCGTAAATTAAGGATGATTTTGAGAAAGTATCCCATGATTGTAGAGTAGAATATTTAGGAAGTCAGTTTTTTCCTTTATTGTAGATCGACGTGGTTCATTCGAAGAGTGGTAGTTTTATATCACAACAGAAATATATTCTTGATCTACTAAATGAAACCAAGATGCTATAAGCTGATTGACACTCCTATAGAACAGAATCACAGACTTGGAAATGTTAACGAGGCAACTGTAGATCAAGGTATGTATCAAAGGCTAATTTGAAAGTTGATTTACTTATTCCATACTAGACAAGACAAAGCATACTAATAAGCACGGATTGCGTATTGCATATGGATACATATCTAAACTTGAATATGCTTGGACACCTCTAATATGTACTGGACATGTGTTTTTTCAATTATTTTACATTTTTTGTATTTTTTAAATTTTAGCTACATATTGAACACTCTTTAAGACATGTGAAGAAGAGTTTTATTGGTTTTAAACTCTTTAAAAACTCATTATTGTAGACAATACATGATAAAGTTTGGAGCTTCTATTTACATCTACCTATATATGTATATATATATATATAAATATGTATATATATATATATATATAAAGAAAATAATATTATTCTTTTTACTTTATTTAATTTACTTAAATAGACATATATAAAATTAAATAAAAATATATGACTCTAAATTCATCCACTAATATTTATTTTCATTAAAATTCGTTTGGACTTTTTTATATTCTTTTAGAATAAATGTTTAACTAAAACTCTAATATTCATAAAATATTCTTTTCAACTAAAGCCAAAATAATAATAGAAGAGACACTATTAGGGTAGATACATAAAAACATATCAATATATGAAGAAGAATTTGAAAAAGCAAGGATTACCTTTTATAAAGGGTTTAATGAATTTAGTATGTGAAGGATTCTTGATTTATGTTTGGGTTATTTGATAACGTGCCTTTTAAATTCAAGTGGTATCAGTAAGAACTTCCATTCCGAATTATTTGAGTTTTCTATTAAGATTATCTTTTTTATTTCTTGATTTTCTTAAATATAAACAATGGCGGCAATGATCGAAAATATGAAATGGATGATTGAAAGGGTTATGAAGGAATTATGATGGGATAGATATATAAAAATGGTGGAATAGATATATGAAAATGGATTATAGATATATAAAAATGGCGTGGATAGATATATGAAGGATTGAAGGAATTATGATGGGATGGATATATAAAATGGCGTTGATATATAGCATTTAAATGAATGAATTTAATAAGGATAATATTAGAATGTGACGTGGATAAAAATAGTATTTTTTTTAGATTTTAATAGGGATAGATATAGAGAGAGATTTATAACAGTGGTGGGTGTAAGTAGCGACTCCCTAAAGTTTTTTACGTAATAGATAACTATTGTTATTATCAATAATAACTTGTTGAAAATAGAAAATATTTATTAATCAACAATTTCAAAGAAAATAAACGTTTTTAAGACTGTTTACACTTATTATTGGAAGTAGATATAGTATTAAATAATTCCCAGTTAGAATTTTAAATTAATTGATAACAAAAGCTTCATACATGTAAAACCATGCTAATAATTGACAACTGTAGTTTGATTATTGAAAATGGATAATAATATTAAAAATATTTATATGTATACATGTATCCGCATATCCTAATTTTTTTAAAAACCTTTTTCGAAATACTCGTATCTTATCAAATTCAAATTACGTATCCAAATTCACGATTCTTAGATAGTATATGCCGTGAGTATGGTAAGTCAATTTACGCAGTCACCGAGAGAAAGTCATCTTGAGGCATGATATAGAATTCTTCAATAATTGAATGCACATAAAGGGCATTCTTTTAAAAGGAGTACAGAGTTAAGTTTAGAAGCATATACTGATGCACATTGGCAGGATCAATTGTTGATCGGGGGTCATTAGGATATTGTACCTTCCTAGGAAGAGTTGTGGCAAAATCAAGTGTNAAAGGGCATTCTTTTAAAAGGAGTACAGAGTTAAGTTTAGAAGCATATACTGATGCACATTGGCAGGATCAATTGTTGATCGGGGGTCATTAGGATATTGTACCTTCCTAGGAAGAGTTGTGGCAAAATCAAGTGTAGGGCAGAGTTTAGAGTTATGGCACAAGAAATTTGTGAACTTCTTTGGTTGAAGATTATCCTCGATAATCTTAAGAGTTAATAGGATGGAACAATGAAACTCTATTGTGACAACAAATCATCCATTAATATTGCACACAATCCTGACCAACATCATCGTACGAAGCTCATGGAAGTTAACAGACATTTTATCAAAGAGAACTTGGATAGTAGCTCGATTTACACTTATGTTTCAATCGAAGGACAGCTGGCAAATATCTTAAGTAAAGGACTTTCAAAGTCATTTCAAATGATCTATAGCAAGCTGGGAATGGATAAGATCTATTCACCAGCTTGCAGGGGAGTGTTGACAAATAAATCCATAATTAGTCGGTTATAAAATGGAAAGAATATCCAATGATTGTAGGATAGAATTTTTAGGAAGTTAAGGGCCTGTTCTCTTAGTCGTTTTCAAGCCGTTTTCTGT
>CAIGRK010247862.1:0-10485 GCA_903798315.1 Fraxinus greggii | reverse complement strand
CGCACGTTCACCCACTAGTTATTTTTAAGTGTTTGGTATTAAAAACTATTTTTAAGTACAACGAAACGTCGTTAGCCTCTTGTCATCTACAAAAGACAAGGAAGAAGATTGGGTCATACAGCCACCCAAATAGTGGTGAAATGACCTCGAAATACCTCAACTACCCCATCACACATAACTTAGACCATTTCTTGAAAAAAATCTTAAGCGATTAAAGAAATGGATGACAAATTCATTTATTTTATACGTCTACACTCGAATGTCTTTACGAATAGGTTATGCAAGACTCGCTTTTACTACTCTTGTATACTATTATTATTTCGTTTAGAAATTTAAACAATTCAATGATTCAAACTTCAAAAGTTATTTGCCAATCTTGCACCCAAATGTGTGTATTCCAAGCGTGAAGGATTCGGGCTTATGGGCTTTGTTTAATCAAAAATCCGTTTTAAACCTAAATTTCTAATACTATAAAGACAGTTATGTTCCTAACCATAGATGTGGGTGTTGCATCTAAGGCCTTGCATAAATGAGGCCCCCATAATATTTATATATATAGCCCATGTTTGAGATACATTATTTTTTTCATTTTCATTCGTTTAATCATTTTCAACTACATATTTTTCAATAAAATAATATTTTTATCACATCAATAATTTTTCCTTATTTTTCAATCAAATATTCCCCATCACATAAAAAATGCATTCTTGGCTAAAAATATGCACCAAACATAAGCTTAATCTAACTCATAGATGACACGAAATAAAGTGGCTTAAGACCCCTAAAATCTCAAAACTCTAAGTGTGTTTGATTATGATTATAGAATTTGTATGAAAAAAAATAAATTCTAGACAATCAAATTTTTTAGAACTTATTTGTATGAAAATTATTAATTAAATATATTTGATTGATTTAGTTTTCATTCTAGAAAATATTATACTTGTCCATTTTTTATTAGTTGATAGATGAGAGAAATAGAATAGATGAGAGAGAGAAAAAGAAAGTGAATTACTTGGAAAATAAAAATCACTCATCTCTAAGAAAACATTTTCCTTACTTTTGAGAAAAATATGGTCACATGACCGAAAGTTAGAAAATAATTTTTATGGAAAAAATTGTCAATCAAAAACCCAAAAAGTAAGAATTTGGATGAATAAGTGACATTTTTCATCGAAAATAAAACCAATCAAACACACTCTTTGATTGGCATGGAAAATATTTCCTAAAAAAGAAACTATTTTCCTTGTTTGAGAAAAACAAAAACATATTCTCCCAAAGAAAATGTTTTCCTTAAAAATAAGAAAAATTAGGTATATTTTCAAAAGTTAAAAAATAATTTCAATGGAAAAACAATAACAATCAAACACTTCAAAGTAGAAATTTGGGTGAAAATTTGATATTTTCCATAGAAAATAAATGTAATCAAACATACTCTAAGTTCCGACCCTGTTTCCCGATGAAAATTGTTTAGTTTTACATACGACGACTATGGTAAATATTTATTTCTTGAAAATTCTGGATTTCAAGTTCCACTTATACGATAATTAGTAATTCCAAATTTTAATCTATCTGCAAGTTATAACCTGACACGTGTCTGCATGGAGACAATGATACATGATTTAAAATTATTGTTGCATTATTCTTAAAATTATCCAAAAAAAGTTAAAAGACAGTCAATCGAATCTGTTGAAAAGTTTTAGATAATATATTGTTAATAAATGATTAATTTCGACTTAAATTTTAATCAATTTTTTAGTTAAACCAAACATGACCTTAATAAATATGTTGGTTGCCCAATACAAATTTTTCTATTAACAAGTAAAATGGAAAAGTAGTTTCTATCTATACCTTTATAAATACTCACCGAGCAAACAAAATACAACAGTCTGCCATAATTAACTCCTGTTTGAGCCCCATTTTTTGAATAATATATTTTTTCAAAATTCATTTTTAACCACACATTCTTCTATAAAATAATTATACATGCATTTAAAAAAATTCCTTATTTTTTAACCACACATTTTCCAAAAAATCAATATTCCATAATACGTATTACTCCCAAAAATGGGAATCAAACGGGGCTTAATAATAATGCTATTTGATTATTTATTTAAATATTTTGATTTATATTCGAAAGCTATAAAGGGGTAACCACTAATGTGAAATCATAAAATGATGAATAAAGACAATCAAACATGTATTTAAAACGAATCTTCCCTTCCATGTGAAGTTTTGAAATGTCAAGAATAAATATGAACACGTTGTACTACTCGATACCTTGTGTAGAAAGAATAGACGTCACTCACCTAACAAGACAAACCAAGAGTTTTAATCAAAATTTTTGAATAGACACGATCAAAAGATCACATTGTGAAGAAAAAGATTCAACATTGGCGAACCATGACCATGAGTCCAAGCTCTTTCTTGTTGTCAATGGAGTGGTTTGTGCGTGGACTAGGAATACCTCGATTATGACTTTACACTCGTGATTGTATCAAAGTCATATGATGTTATATATACTCGAATCTCTCACGTTACCTTATAAAAAAGAAAGAAAGAAAAGCAAATACAAAAATTGCCATTAAGAACAAGAAACAACCAATTTCAACAAAAAAATTAAAGCAAATAAGAAGTTTCTCAATTTAATTTCTAAATTAAGCCAAGAAATGCATGTAAGCTCGAAAAGCTATAGAAGGAAATCAAATAGAATATCCATTGACTTACTTCCTTAAAGACTTTCTTAAAGCCACAAGTAAATGCTCAGCATCTGAACTGTTATCCTGTTCTGATTCACCATTATTAGCATCCTCTATCTGTACTTTATCCAGCATTTTTAGTGGAAGATACTATTGATTTTGATTTGTAGGCTAAAACAAAAAGTGGTTAAAACTAAAAATTCTTTTTGGTGAAGTAGACCTGATGGTCAATAGGTGGGTCCAGCAAAAACCTTTGTTGTTGATTTGTATAAGTATACACACCACCACATTAATTTTGTGGATTTTGCCACATCCACGTTAAGTTTTATCACTTTGTAGACGGAAAATGTGTCGTTAAAAATGTATTGGATGAAAAGACAACTATTTTTTGAAACTTTCAAATGACAGAATTTTAGCATTCTGTAAGGAAAAAATGTCAAATAGAATGTACACCAAATTTGAATGTAACTTTGTAGCGGTACCCAAAATTTTATTTTGACAAATATGTTAAATTAATACATTTTGATGGAAATTATTATTGTTTCCAAATTATTACTATATATGTCCTTATTGAGAAAGAGGAATTAATGTAGTAATAATGCTTCGCGTGCAGTAAAGTACATATTTGAGAGTATAGTCCAAAATGTTTTTTTTTTTTTTCAAATATTATGTCCAAGTCCAATATATCATGTAAAATATTTGCAGCGTGTAACCAAAGTAAAAGATGAAAAAAGGTACCTCTTTGGGTTAATAGAAATAACACGATATGATATCGAATCTCCAGTTGTTGTAGTCAATCTCTTTTGATTCGCAAAAAATCAACTGAAGCGAAATAAGTGACATGAGGCTAAATCTGCAGTATCGGATGACATAGTCGAAGAAAGAAGAACTTAGATGAATTTTGGAGCAGGGACAGCAATTTTTACTTGCGAACTTGGGTATCGACGAGAGAATTAAAATAGGTTTACTGGGGTGGGGTGATTCCATGGAGGATTTTATAGTCTTTCCAAAATGAGAGTTGGGAGACTAGTCACGTCAAAACGATTATGGGCATTGTCATAAAAAAATATTTCTATCGTACAACTAATCACGTCAGGGTTATTATAGGTATTATAAAAAAAATTGAACATTTTCCATTAAATTATGAATAATGGACATTTTTCAACTTCAGTTTGTAACGAGAATATTTGCCGCAATTTCCACTTAATTATTTGATAAAATTGCTTTTCTTTTTAGTATTAAAAGGACCTATAGTCAAAACTTAGGATATTATGTTTTGTTCAAGGAAAACGTGTTGATTTGATAGTGGGCCCCATAATGGGATTCTCAAGCTATACAATTCTGGCTCGTGGAAATTACACTCAAACCGACTTTGTAACTTATCATTTCATCAATTATGTAAAAGATTTTTATTTCAAAAATCAGGTGTATCTCTTTACCTCCACACACCAACGACGAAACCTATTTTAAGGCTTGTTTGACACAAATTAAAATCAAATTTTAATATAAGTCAAAGTTAAACAATTAATATTAACCACATCTTTCATGGGTCCCACAACTTTTCAACCACACATTTCAAAAATTTATATCACAATTTACTAAAAATCTAATTTTAAACACCATAAAACACACATAAAAAATGATTTTAAGGTAATTACATCCACTCCACAATTTTATTTCTTGCATCACTTTTAATTTTACTTAAAGTTCTTAATCTTTGCTCGTTATAACGTTTATGTCCCTGAGAATATTTTATGTCATTTTTATCATCAAACTTTTCATTGGTTAACATAACAGTTTTATATTCAAAAGTTCATTGAAATAACATAAACCGACTTATTTTTATCATATTTTTTTAGAAAATAATAAATAAAAGTGAAAAAATAAATCCCCTCATTTTAAAGCATAAAACAAAATATTTGATATAAATTATCGTTAAGGATGAGACATACTAATTAATGGAAGGTTGAATATAAGAATTTGATGAAAAAAGGTTAAGAAAATAATTACTACAATGAATAAAGATTGAAGAATTAAAATGTAACTAAAATGTGATATATTAAATAAAAATTATAGTGACAATATAAACACTTAAAACTTAAAAGTGGATAGGTATATAAAAATGAAAAATATGATGGATAAAAATAGCGATTCTCTGAAGTTATTTTACGGTAGAGAATGTTTTGTTGAAAATGGAATTTGATTAAAAAAATTAAAAAATTTGCTCACAAGGGACTAGGTTTTATAAAAACACCCTCAGTAAATTCCAGCTGCCGGAGAGAACTAGGGTTTTCGCTATTCTTTCAGAAGAAATCTGAAAGAGAAAGGGAGATTAATTTGATTTTACACATTTAACTGATCGAAGATGAGGCCAATATTGATGAAGGGGCACGAGAGGCCATTGACGTTTTTGAAGTATAATAGGGAAGGGGATCTGCTCTTCTCCTGCGCCAAAGACCACACTCCGACGGTTTGGTTCGCAGATAATGGCGAGCGTCTCGGCACCTACCGTGGCCATAACGGCGCTGTTTGGTCCTGCGATATTTCCAGTATTTGATTTTCCTTTATCTATTTTATATAGATGTTAAGTATGTGATTCAGGTTATTATAGAAAAAGAGGCTTTGAACTGTTTTAGGGTGAAAATGAACTGGTAAAAATGAACTGGTATTTATTCAGAACAAGAAAATAACTGGATTTTCAAGGTATTAACATTTTGGTGTTGTATTTACACACGGATTAAGGAGAAATGTGTTCATTGTACATTTTTCATATTTATTTGTATGTAATTGCATAAACTAAAAATTTGCTCATACTTTTGTATTTGTTGATCTAGGAATTGGAAAGAATCTACTACCTTAACATGTGGATTATTACAGAGGAATAGGAAAGGAAACACAAAACAGGAAGAAAATGATTTTGGAGTTGACACTAGTAAAATATGCATGTGTGATATCTTTAAAACAGTTTGGTGGTGTCTTGAACAGCCCTTAAAGGGGAACGTGGGTAAGAGTTAGCTCGGGACTATCAAGCATTATGACATATCAACGTTCCCCATTAAGTTGAGCAATAAGCAAGTGTTTTCACTTCTAGTGGATAAAATCTGGGGTCCTAATACACATTTTGGCTTAGAGAAAACTTGGATGTGAATCTTGAAATCTAGTAGATATGCACATGGAGGGCCAACGTAACTTGCATACAAGAGGTGGAATGGGCTGGATAGAATTTAAAAGAATTACGAAAAAAGAAAAAAAAATTAGTGTACAAAATAGAGGAGGGGAGAAATGTAGTAGGAGTAATATATACCGTGTTTAAACAACTATGAGGTACTAGAAGTTAAATGGGCTGGCTGGCCTAGGATTTGATCGTATTAGCTAGACTTGTTAGAAGAAGAGTCAATATGTGTTATAAATATGTATGCTTCACATGTAGGATCAGATTAAAGAACAAACAAATGATCTTTGGAAGACATGGATAGATGAACGCAACAATTCCAAGACATCTTTTGAATAATCACACGAAGAATGGTAATTCCAATATGAAAGACTACACGAAAGTTTTGGCTTTGGAGATTCAGAAAGAACATTACACAATTTTGGATTTCAGAATGGCATAACTTGGTGTTAGTCTGTTAAAGATGTAGACTGATTAAAAACTTATCAAACAGATTTCATCTTGAACTAGAGGTGGATAAGTAGTTCGGTAAGGATTATACTTTATAGTATGTTTTCTAGAGCCTAATTACGCAACATAAGTTAGAAAAGAAATGTTAAAGAAATTCATATAACAAAATGGCATAACTACTCGTACAATGAAATGCAAGTGGCTTTTAAGGATATAGTTCTATATGAAAGAAACGATATATGTATGGAGATAAAAATTTGATGTGGGATGGGCTATGATGCACGAGCACTTCTACTAGGCACAGCTTGTCCAGGCGTATCTTATTGTGTCCTATGGGTTATCGACACTCTTTGGACAATCTATGACTTAGGTCCCACACCACATGCCGTGTCTTATTATTTATATTTTTTAAATTTCTTGAGCTTGATGATACTTTAGGAACATTCTTCGGCATGTGTTCCACATAGAATGTTTCTTATCCTATAATAAGAAGTATAAAAATAATAATAAGAGATATAAATTTAAAATTTTATGATATTTAAATCTAGGTGTCCTTGAAATGTCTATGTCCTACATTTTTTATAAGAAATCACATGTTGTCATGTCGTGTTGTTGTCTATGTCCATTTTCGTCAACTTAGGGCATGAGGTTGTTAACTGCATTGGGAATCTTTAAAAGAAAGTATTAGGAGAGTCCAAGGTTAGAAACCTAATGAAGAAATGGGGTGATGAATTAAGATGGTGCCAATAACACTTGAGGCTAAAAGAGAATGTTATAGAAACTAATGAAAATATAAAAATAAGGATGTTGAAAATTAAAAGCTAGCTAAATTGGAAGCAAAGAGGGTGATTCAACACTTGCTAGTCGGAGCTTATGATGAGTTCGATAATAATGGGGGAACCAAGGATGTGAAGGAGTCTCTACGACATCTTGGTTGAAGGAAAAGGTTAACATGTAAACCAAGCAAGTTTATTGAGGATGAAAACTATGGTGTTATTTCGTGGTGATGAAATCATAAAGTTGGTGAGATCTTGGGGACCTATGAAATTCTATTGTAAATGGAAGTGCTACCACAATCTATATTAGAGAGATTCGGGTGGCATGAGGGAGGCTATATGGAGAATGCAAATGTGAAATAAAATTTGTTCTGATGGATGTTCTTTTTAAGAGTGGATTTCTTAGTGAGGTGGGTATTTTGTAATTGACGTAATTATTAGATGAGAAGTTAATAATTAAAAAATGCTTGATAAATGTAGAAAGAGCGTTACAATACATATATTTGAAGATAAAAAAAATCAAGATTGTATATGCTATAGAGGTATTACGAAAGTCTAATTGGGGTGTAATTCCGAGTCATTAGAGAATTGATCTGGTTTATGCTAGAGAGATCTATTGCGGAAGCCATCTATGAACTTCAGATATTGATGAAAAAGAAAATAAAAAGGAGCAAGTTTTCCATTACATTTGGAAAAAGCATATGATTCGGTTACTAACGAAGTGCTGTGGTGAGTGTTTTTTGGAAAAAAAAAAAAATGTCTCTGTAGGATATATCAATATTAGTAAAAAAAAAAATGTACAGTAGAGAAGTCTCAAGTGTGAGATCTAGATGTCCAGTGATGGTAATGGTAGAAAATTTCTTATTAGTAAAGGGTTGATACAAAATTTTGTCTTGAGTTATTTTTTTGCATAAAATTCATGAATTTTGATTCTTTTATTGGGAGGATTATAGCTGTAAAATATGTAACTGGTCACGTAATGCAGTGCACCTGATTACAACTCAATTAAATGACTGACTATTGCTATTGTGCCTAGGGGATTCAACAAGGCTTATAACTGGAAGTGCAGACCAGACAGCAAAGCTATGGGATGTTCAAACTGGAACTCAGCTTTACACCTTCAATTTTGATTCCCCAGCTAGGTCTGTTGATTTTGCAGTTGGTGATAAGCTGGCAGTAATTACCACCGACCCTTTTATGGGATTAACTTCTGCTATTCACATCAAGCGCATAGCCAGAGACCACAATGACCGTAAGTATCAACCACTTGTGTGATTGTTCCTCTTTAGGTGGATTTATGCTCATCTGGATTACCTTATTATTATACATTTCTTTTAGGATGTTGGTTTTTATGTGGTCTATTTTTCTTATATTCTGGCCTCGGTATAATTCATCCAATCTCTAGCTGTTTTAGTTCGATGCATTGTCTGCATTGTCTTCTGCTTGAGTCGCGTGTACATATGAAGTTCAAACGCAGTTGTCAGAAACTTCTGTTGTCTTCCTATTATATATTGCTAAATTTCTGTGTCGGCAGTAAATTCTAAATGTTGACCGCGTTGCAGAGACTGGTGAATCTGTTGTCATTCTCAAAGGGCCCCAGGGAAGAATCAACAGAGCAGTTTGGGGACCTCTGAATAAGACAATAATAAGTGCCGGTGAAGATGCTATAGTTCGTATCTGGGATTCTGAGGTTGTAAACTATTTATCTTGTCTTATCTGATAGTTTTTGAAGAAAACAATTGTTACTAGACACTAGATAGGTAAACATTTGCTTGTGAAACTTATTGATATTCAGTCACTTAACCGGAGCTTTGAATTTAGTATGCAGCCTTTTGTTTCTTTGTGCATTCGCCTTTATATGCACGCTAACTTTTATGCCTTTATTGATATGAAATTGATATGTTGGGTTTCAAACTGACAGACAGGGAAATTACTGAAAGAGTCTGACAAGGAAGATGGCCACAAGAAACCCATTACATCACTTTCAAAATCTAATGATTGTTCACATTTCCTCACTGGTTCCCTAGATAAATCTGCTAAGGTGTTGTATTTGTTTCTTAATCTTTTTGGTATCCTCTTAGCCCTTTTGTTTTTTATGTACCGACACCTCTGTTTTCACTTTCTTATTGGTTGACTTCTGTGCATGTTCACTAGCTTTGGGACACAAGAACTCTGACGCTCATCAAGACATATGTAACTGAACGCCCGGTGAATGCAGTTGCAATGTCTCCACTTCTAGACCATGTATGTGCTGACAGAGAACTTAACTGAAAAAAAAAAAACTCGTGATGTTTCTGTTCTGCCTTAGTTGAAAAACGTTTTGGTTATGCATTTTCTTTTCTTGCCTTCGTATTTATTTGAAATTTTTGTCTTGTCCTTTTCGTTGGCGAACTAAGTGGCAACTTACTCTCCTTAGACTGCCTTCAGAGCTGATTAATGCTTAACTTGTGTGGATGTAAGCTTAGCATGTTTGATCTAGAACCTTTACATCCATCTGATCTTTGAACTAGAATATATGATCTTTGACTTGGATGATTTAATCAAAGACTGTCCAAGTATTTTTGTATATGACGGGCAAGCAACATGATAGATATGTTAGTCATGATAGAATCTTCTTAATCATGAATTCTTAAAACTTGGTAACATGTTACACATTGATGGAGGACAGATGTGACTAAGCTTAGACGTTGGTAAATGGCTTTCAAATTCCTGCTGCCCTCCTACCACACCACTTTACTAACATTTTATCTTTAGATGTTAGGGGTGAAAAAAAAATAAAAAAAGCCAAACCGAATCAAAAGTGCGATTTTGAAACCATTGATTCGGGTCGACATGGTTTAGGTTTTGATAGTTAAAACCGAACCATTCACGAATTGATTTTTTTTAAAAAAATACTTACTTTACTAAGATATATCATTTATTAGATCAATTTATATTCAACAATTTTTATTGCTTATCTACTTAAGACTCTTTAAGAAAATAATGATTTATTTATGATAATACTCTTCTCATCTAAAGAATGAAATTGCAAGCTTAAGTTTTAATATTGATCTTGTATAAATTTATTGGTTTAAGCTTGTATCGAGGAAAATATGTTAGTATTGTAATGTTTATGTTTAAATGGTCCAATCTAAGTGTTATAGTTTAATTTTAGACCGATGTGTATATATTTTCACTAGTTTTGAAGATATTATTTGTCTGTTGCTAAAATGGAGGTTTGAAACTAAATCAAATCGCAAAAGATGAAATGGTTAGGTTTGGAATTTTTTCGAAACATTTAAAATGGTTTGGTTTCAAAAATAGTTCAAAAACTGCCGAAAATGAACCGTGTTTACCTCTAATAGACCTGTATAGCTATTAATTTTTTGTACCATTGGCTGTATATGTACAT
>CAIGRK010247780.1:0-13827 GCA_903798315.1 Fraxinus greggii | reverse complement strand
ATACTTAAGAAGAATGAAAATTGAATAAATAGTTAACTATAGTACTTTTCGTACATTTTAACCACACAATTTCTTAAATAATCATTTTTTTACTTGAAAAAATCTACGTACAAACTTTTAATGTTTTACCACATTCTATTTCTATTCTCAATTATAAACAAGCATTTTTGCAAAATATACACGTTACGTACCTTTCAATATTTATTTAACGTCTAATTAGATGATTTCTGTTGATAAATACCTTTTTGTTCGTTAATAAAGATTAAGGATTGTAATGCTAAGATTTGAATGTTTGGAAGTGCGCTTCTCATAAGATTAGGGAGGTCTCCCGATTTCCTTTACTTTAGTGAATGAATGGATGTTGAAACTTGCCTGTTATTAAATTTAGTGACTAAANTTTTAATGTTTTACCACATTCTATTTCTATTCTCAATTATAAACAAGCATTTTTGCAAAATATACACGTTACGTACCTTTCAATATTTATTTAACGTCTAATTAGATGATTTCTGTTGATAAATACCTTTTTGTTCGTTAATAAAGATTAAGGATTGTAATGCTAAGATTTGAATGTTTGGAAGTGCGCTTCTCATAAGATTAGGGAGGTCTCCCGATTTCCTTTACTTTAGTGAATGAATGGATGTTGAAACTTGCCTGTTATTAAATTTAGTGACTAAAAGTAAGGAAAATACTTTTGATGATTAATTTAAAAATTTTCACATATTTGAGGGACTATTGATAAAATTAATTCGCCCTTTTCCGTTGTGAATTTGTGGGTCCTGTACTAAGTTTGGGCTCAATAGGCTTATGCGGTAGCTGACGAGCAGTCTAAGGGCGCGTTCAGTACAGATTAAAATTGAATTAAAATTGAAAAATTGGTCGTTATTGTTGATTTTTATTAGACGAGTGAGACTCAATAACGACTATATTTTTAATTTTAATTGACTTTTAATTCTTCCAAAACAAGCACTAAATTGGGTCGGCGTCCGATCTGGAATCCAAATCGACCCGAAAATTGGCCACTGTTAACAAATCCAGACCGTTCATTTTTTCCATCTGACGGACCAATTTTACATCCTCCGTAATCCTAACGCACATCCCACCCCAACCCTAAAACACAAACCCGCCCCAAGGCGGTTGAGCCCCTCTCTATCCCTCTCTATGTAGTGGATCCTCACCACCTCCATCGCCCACAGCAACCCGTTCGCAATTTATCGTCTCTGTAGCTTCAAACTTCCCTGGGTAAGCATTTCTCCGACGAGCCCTCACGAAATCTGTATGTATTACCCGGTGGGTTTGCGTTTAGGCTTTTAATTAGCTTTGAGACTCGAGAATTCGGACAAGATATTCAGGAAGAAAACATCATCTCTGCGAGTGATTCCGATTTCAGTTTCTTGGCTGTACATGTGAGTTTCTCGATTCGAAGCTTTGCTACTTTGATTCTCCACGAGAAATATAATGGGCATTTTATCTTTTTGATCTTTTACTTGCACTTTTACTGGAATTTATTGAATTGATTAAAGCTTGCCTTGTTTAATTACTCATCTGTATATTACCTCAGAGGTTAATTATAGTTTCACCTTGCAAGTTCTAACTTGTGCTGGTAACTATTAGCCTAGTAAAATTTTGAACAAAAATCGGATCATCATCCTGATAATGTTATTGTATTCTGTAAAACTTGTAGATATCATTACAAAGAAGTAAATTTTGATGAAATATTGAAATAAATTTGGGATTTAGTTAGTGGTGCATTGGAACCGTGTTTAGAAAGGCTAAGTAGATTAAGGTAAATCCGTTGGATGAGCCATGAACCTGGAGGTGCTCCTGGTGCATAAGCCCCAATCTGAAAATTTATAAGATACAAAATAATACTCTTAATATCCATGGGCTATGTAAAACCTGCATAATAGAACATTTGAACACATTTAAGTCTAATTTACAACTTGAAACATAAAATGGATCAACAGTAAAAAATAAACTAACAAATTTAGCCTATGTTTGGCTCAGGTTTATAAACTGTTTATAACCACTCAAGCCATTCACAACTACTATTCACTTATCCACCACTCGTTTATTAATTTATAATTTAAATTGTTTATAAACACTTCCCAAAAATACTCTTAGTCAGCGCATGATAAAACAACTAGTCCACAGCCGGAACTAAACGATTAAGATATATGAAATAAGTTTTAGTTTGCAAGAATTTTGTTTCTTTTGCCGTTAGTAGAAAAGTGACTTTTAGAGTAGAGAACATAGAAATATGGGCACAACAGTAAGATAAATAGAGTAGAAGCATGAAATACTTGTCTTTGATAGCCTGTCAACGGTCTTTCGGTGCCAAAAGGCTGCAACATCACTCTTTAGAGTTTGGGGGTTTGCATTTAAGATGTAGGAGTCAGGATTGGGGCATGTATGTTCTCTTTACTAGTCTTTAGTTCGTCTTACTTTTAAGGGTTAGGCTGCATTTATGAAATTATGACAGCCCAGATAACGCCCAAAAATTTATTGGATATCTAGTAAAAAGCGACCTATAAATTGTTGGTTGGTATAAAACCAGTCCAGAAAGGGCGAGACTGAGGAGTGCATGCCTCAGTTGCATTGGAGCTTATGCTCTTTGAAGTACGCTTCATTAAGTCAAGACATAAGTCTTGAGAATGGTCATTCAAAGTATAAGCTTTGAAAGCCCTAAACATTAGGATGTATTCTTCGAGCCCTTTTGAAAGCATTGAATGGGAAAAAGTGGACTGAATTTACGTCCTGCTGGATTGTGGTGGAATAAATGCTGCAAATTTAATAGTTTCAACCACTTGACGAACTTTGGGAAAAGGCAAGAACATAGACACTTATAGTAGGGAATAAATAACAATTAATCAACCTTCCTGATTGTAGAAGTTACCATCCAGTATAGAAACTTAGGCATGAGTAATACCTTCATCTGCGGTTTGGCTGACCAATTAAATTAACAAAATATATGTGAAAAAGGCATTATCAATTATATAAATCTTAATGGACATAGGTCAAATTGTTTCTTTTTTGGCGTCGGAGTTATCTTGCTTTACAAAGATGGAAAATCTTTAATGCAAGTTGAAGTTTGGGCAGCAGAAGCTACTAAAATACTTGTTGATGTCTTAGTTTCTGTGCGGGGCAACCAAGAAAATGCATTGCAAAATTGTTTTAGATTTATTGTCGAGGACTTCTATTTTTGGGAGTAAAAAAGGATATGCATTCTAAAAGGGTTTTTTTGAGTTTAATCATTCATAGAAAATTATATAAACCAAATATTGATCTTGTTATTAAAATTATTATGAGATCTTGCTATTGTTTTGAAGCGCCAACATTCTGAGTTCTTCCTGTAGAATATCCTCAAGTCGTGATCAAATGGAACTAAAAGTAACAAAATCCTAGTATAAGAACAGACTAGTAAAATTGACGCTGAAACAACTAATAAAGCAAACTTATTACTAATTCTTAAATAAGCAAGGAAATAAGACAAAACAAGCTCTAGGTTATTAGATTTTATAGAGAACATTTTTTGAAGTATGGATTTTACTTCATCAAGTTGGCTAATCTAAGGTGAACTACTGCTGGAAAATTTCAAATCTCATTGGGTTGTTTGTGCAATACTGATTGGGAGAACAAGTTAAAGGTGTTCTCGTTGAGTTGTTATCATAGTTCGCCACTTACACTGTTTAGCAGAAAGATCATACTTTCAATTAATTTGATCTTAATTTTATAGTTTTCCTATGTTTAGATCTTTTTATATTGGTTGCTCTCTCATTTGATTTGGATTACAAACTTTAGGAGCCTATATAATGGGTTTGTTTGAGCATCATTTTTTGGAAAAGTAGATTTTGTAATAGTGATGTTTTTGGAGAATGTATGGTTAAAATGGAAATATTTTGAGTTTACATGTAACATTATTGTAATGGGAGAATGTGTGATTGAAAATGAGTTTGGAGAGAAATGAATTTTTAAAGAATGAGACTCAAACAGGGGCAATATGGCATGCAATGCTGAAAACTGGAATAACATATTGGACAAATAAACTTGCAGTAATTGAAAAGCAATTTGAATGGTGGAAGGAGGAAGGAGAATTTATCAACGTGAGATAGTAAAATTGATATCTTTGATTTAGTTGAAGAAAAAATTGGTATGCTCTGCATAAAGATTAGTATTATCAATAGGAATCTATTAAGCACTGGACATGCCAATTCGCTATTTTTATAGAAGTACCGACATGACACGCCATCGACTTGACTAAAAGAATATTTAAACACCATTTTTGGAATAATATAACTGGAGGGTTTATGGGAAGGACTTGTGAATGCAAATAGATTGTATAGCTTTCTATGAAAGCTTTTTCATTTTAAAGGGACGGTCCTTTTTAGGACATAAAGGTATTTTTTTTTTATTTTAATTGGTTAAAAGGGAACTTTTGAAGTAGAAGACATTTTTCACCCAGTTGACCAATTCAATAGAAGGTGTTGTAAAATTGTGCAACTCAAATAATAAAAGGCTCATTTCTCTAACTAGGTTTCCCAAAAAAAGGGAAGAAATACAAAATTCTAAAACTATGGTTTGCCTTTGAGGGCCGGCAGTTTGAGAAGAGAGAAGCCCATCACAAGCCGAAATGAAAACATGGTGCCTTTGAAGAAAAAACTGCGGGAAGGGAGAAGATGAAGAAGTATGCCATTATTGTGCTTCTTAGTTCACGATTTTCATGCATGTATTGAGATAGAAGGTCAATTTTTTTTATTTTTTATTTTTATTTTTAAATTTTTGTGGTCTCTCTCTTCACTGCCGCGTGTCAACAACATGTCCAGCGGTAGAGAAACAAAAAGAAAGGGGGCACGTCACCCTGTATTCCTGAAACTTGTCAGCAGCTTGTCGAAGTGTGTTAGTGTCCTGAACAAGTCGGAGACTGACTTGCCGGTGCCGGGAGCTTGTCGGTGTTTCATAGGTAGGAAATTGACTAGAAAAGGAAGGTGGCAAAGTCCTTGGGATGGAGAAATTGTTATTTCTGAAGAAATAAAGAATGTCACCTTGACTAGTTGTGCTGTTACAGTAAAACGTTGTGGACATAGGGAAGTGATAGCACAAATGTTTGTCAAACTTCTCTTTTACCTCTCTATTTAATTTATTAATTATTCCGGTAATTTCATTACTAAGCAAAAACTGTGGCAAATTATTTTGAGGATGCTGATTTTTGCCTTTTATGTTAGATTGCTGGCAGGATGTTGATGGATGATGTGTGAACATATGTTGTTACCTTTAGTGACCTTGTCTATCAATCTTTGATATCTTTTGGTGGGACAAAGGAGTTAGAAATGGCCAGTTTGTTGTCTGCTGAGCCTTCTCGTCATGGAGTCAATGACATAAATCATAGGATTTATGTAGACAAGCCACAAGAAGGTGGTGACCGCTGGTATTTCTCTAGGAAGGAAATTGAAGAAAGTTCTCCTTCTAGACGTGATGGCATTGATTTGAAGAAAGAGACTTACCTACGCAAGTCATACTGTACATTTTTACAAGACTTAGGCATGAGGCTGAAAGTGTAAGCTTTCTTGCTTGGATGGTTTATGATTTACTTCCATTTTATCTGTCTCCCTTGTATGGATTTAATATTTAGCATTGTTTGGCATATCAATTTCTGAGCTGCGATTTCTATTACTATGATTATCTGTAACAGCTTTAGAATTTCCCTATTAATACGTCTTGAAGTTTTGGTTTACTTCCTATTATGTTGAGAAATGATGGACCTTCCATGTTAGAGACATGTTGAGAAATACCCATGTTTAAAATTTTGCTCAATGTACACCATCATGTGCATAAGTATCATAATATGGATGATAAGTGGACCAAAAGGAAAACCCAGAGTTGACAGCATGTGAATTATGTTGTATCAGTCGATCCATAAAAGTAAGAAAGATAAGGGACAGTGTGTAAATTTATGCTATATTAGTCATTGTGAAACAATCCTGTTTGTATGTTCAGAATTTTGTATATCAAACATATCAAACTCCATCGAAATATGATGTCAAATATATTCATCCATCCTTCAACATCCGTTCAGTAATTTTTTGCTGCACTTTAGCTATTCAATTGTTTTCCTCAGTACAATGCTGGATGCTTTGCAGGCCTCAGGTAACCATTGCTACAGCAATAATTTTTTGTCATCGTTTCTTCCATCTTCAATCCCATGCAAAAAATGATAGGAGGGTAAGTATTTTCTCTCACTTCTTATTTATATCGTCGATAGCTAATAAATCTCATAGTCTGATGCTGATGTAGACTCGGTGACCACGTAGCATGATAATAGTTGCATGCACCCAATTAAGTAAGTAGGTTATTTTTGCCATCTAACTATAATCTAGCATAAAATTACTTTATTTTGGTAGGAAACTAAAGCTGGCAACCATGCTTTTGGTTTTCTGCTTCGCTCTTTTCTTTTTCTCTCCTCCTCCACAAATTTGACCCAACAAAGACAAAATGCTGATATAAACTCAAGGCAACCACGCTTCCCACTCCGGCAACTGCTTTTTCTTTTCCCCTTTTTGCCTTGTTTCCTTTCCTTTTTTCGTCTTCTCCTTTTCTATTTCTCCACCGTTTTTTTTAACTGATAACTTCGCTATCAATGTCAGGTCTCCACCGCCGCCACCTTCTTTCCTGTTCATTCACTGCTTCCTTCTCTGGTTGAGACTCCTTGATCGAATGTCCTCATATTCCACTAGTTTTTCATCTTCAACTGTCTCCTCCAGCGCTTGTTGGATAAATTTATGGATTTTCATTTCACTCATTCACACTGAACAAGGAATCACCTTCGTTGAACCTCCCAATCAAATACTTAATAGTAGTCGTAACGACCAACTTCCAAAAATCCTATTCTAGACGTAGCATTGATCCTGATAAACCTTAATGTTTCTCCTCCTCCAATAGTTCCTACATTCTCTACTCTTCCTAGAAAGTTTGTAACGTGAGTGCAGTGTCGTCTAACTAAGATGGAATCGAGTAAGGACAACCCATACCCCCTCCAACTGACTACACCACTGCTGGTCTATACAAGTTAGCCGGAGAGCCATCCTACCTGCACGAATTATGCAAACCAGGTTATGACCTGTCTGGAATATAGAAGGAAAAACTGATTATCCTGTTTGTCATGATTTTCAAATAACTTGCAGACAACCGTAAGTTTTGAGAAATTGCACTAGAGAATAAAAGAATTAACCAACTATTTGTTTTTCTGTAGTTTTGCAATAAAACTAGGAAATAATTTTTTGTTTTTAATCATTGTGAACTTTTCCAAATGAGCCTTGCTTTTACCCCTTTACTGCCTTACTACAGCAGAGCGTTTTACGGATGGAAATCCTAAAGGTGGTTTCTGAAGCTGATCTCTGACTCTCTCTAAAAAAAAAAAAGAAGATATGCGCATAATTTGTCATGTTTATAATGTTATGCATGACCGTATGGTGTACAGTTAGTGTTATATCTAAGCTGAGAGGAAATCTCTATGTTACATTTTGATGTGTGATATTAGATCTTGGAGTTCTGTCTAGTCACATTCGTATCCAGGTTGACTTCATTTGTGCGTTGTAGATATATTAAATGCATTGCTGTTGGATAGGTGTTGTACTTGCTTTTATATTATCCATGCACATTCATACTTACTCGGTGTGCTTTCGAGGGAACTGAAAATCCAATATGACTGTCCAATGCACCGTCCTGTTTTCTCAAATATATACTGGAGTGCAGACCATATGTAGACTTGTGGCCTTGATTTTCTGGAGTAATTTGGGATTAATATATTCCTGTCTCCCCCGGTGGAGTGAAACAATAGAATTGAATTGAGAGAACTGCATCTTCAAACTCAAGGGAAACCTGCATTAAAGGATTAATGACAGCTTCTCAAAAGCATGTATTAACAACATAAATATAGTGTAATGCTAGCTGGCCAAAATCACTGACACCCCCAACAAAGAAGCTGAATTTCTGGCCCTAAAAAAGCTCCAATCTGGGAGGTCCAATTCAGCACAAGAAAGGCTTTCCATGGGCTACGTAAACCCTCCTGGATCAAAGATACTCCGGTTTTGAGTTCTATCTTCGTTTGCTACATTTATTTTTGATGGTCCAACCACTCCTAAAACTCATTTGCCTCTTGTTCTAGTATGCTTATCTGCACTTCCACTTGTGTTTTCATGTTGTTTTGCATCTTCTCTTATCATTGTTTTGTCTGAAGATGACTGATTTCAATAGGAAGTGTTCAAAAACATGTGAACATCACGTCAAGGCTCCACAAAAACCAAGAGAGGAGAAAAACAAAGAAAAGAGAAGATCCCACTGAAAACTATGCACAATCATTGTTTATAGATTTTGAGAATAGCCCACTGCCAACTTAAAACATTAAAAACATTGTGTTTCTCATAGACCCACTTTCGGACTTCCGTCCCGACCAACTAAAATAATAGTCCCCACTTCTAACTTCTCTATAATGAATTTTGAAGATTGTTTATGATGAATTATGAGCTTATTTTGCATTTTAATAGTCTCTCCGGCCCATTGTTTTCATCTTTTGATTGTCCCAAATTATAGGCCACTTTCCTAATTGAGAGTATAGTTAATTTCTTAGTTTTCTAATGTGCCCCTATTTAATGTGCCTTGTTATTAACAAATATGAATTACTCATATATAAACCATTATTTAATATAGGGGTATATTAGGAAAAATATAAGTTAAATTGATTTATCCAACTATATTAATTATGTTTTCTTAGTTTGTGTGAAAATGAAAACAAGCCTATATTTTTATGGGACGGAGGGAGTAAGTTTTTGACATTTTTTGGTCTATTGTGAGGCTTGCGCCTCAAATTGCCTTGAGGCTTACATTTTGCCTCGTAAAGGAAAAATGCCTTAGTATCCGATTATGCCTTGAGATTTAACAACGTAAATCTGATTTACTTGTTTAGAAATGAATTGTTAAAATAAAAAGGCTGGAATAAAATCTACTATGTATGTATAGGGGTCTGTGTACACTGTTCATTAAACAGTAGAAACTCACCAGCTACAGCTGCAACACAGCACTGCAGTTCTTCTACTTACAATGTCTTCTTGTTTTGTTTTTTGGTCTTTCTTTTAAATTTCCTTTCCTTCTATTTCCGTTAAAAAAATTTACTCTAGAATTATATATCCAGGTATAAAAGTTTCTGACTCAGGATTCTGTCAGTGCTAGTTACTTCTATTATGAGCACAGAGAACAAATTTTTATTTAAGTTTTGTCAGTAAATAGTTTAATGAAGTTATGTGTGAGAATTAAATATGAATGAAAATGATATTGGATGATTAAAGATCACAAAATCAAATTACAAATTTTAAAATCATTACTTAAGAATCGTAAATCTAAATAAATTTAATTTTGTTAAGGTGTTGATTTCTTAATGTCTTATTTCATTTTATTTCATCTCCTCTTTCTTTTTCTTTTTAATTTTTTTCCTCAGCTTTAAGATCTACAATGTTATAAGGCTACTATTAAGAACTTTATATGTCAATTAACCAATTGAAGGAAAATAATGTTAGAATAACATTGCAAGCTAAACATATTTTCAGTTTCAAAATAGAAACATTGATCTAACATTTTTGGATAGTGAAATTCTAAGCTACTGTTTGGAACTTTAACAACTATGTGCTTGTCTTTTTAACTCTGTTTCTTCCTCATCATTCTTTGGAATTCTCTTTTTCTGTTTTCTCCTGTTGTTCCTCCTCTTCTCCATTTTAAAATCCGCTTGCATAGCCTAGGACATATCACTAGTCTCAATGACAACCTGTCCCACCCTTATTTCCAGTAATTTTTGGCATATTGCTAGTAAGACGTATTCAACTTAAGACTTTGCTTTAGCCTCAATTTCTGTAAACAAAATTGATATTTTGTGCTTGACTTCTTGCACTCTCTTGGTAGATGATTGCTACGGTATGCATGTTCCTTGCGGGCAAAGTTGAAGAAACTCCTCGTCCTCTGAAAGATGTTATACTAGTGTCATATGAAATTATTCACAAAAAGGATCCTGCAGCTGTGCAAAGGATCAAGCAAAAGGTGGTGTTTCTTTGTTGTTGTTATCTCTGAAATTGGCTTTACTACTACGGGATTTGGTTCCTTTATTTCTCGTGTGTTTGACCTTATTTATTTCTTGAGGCCTATTGCTAAAAAAATTGTAGTCTGTGACAAGTTAGTGTATTCTGATCTTCTTTGGTACATTACATTATCATCTCTTTCAATCTGGAATGGTATTTATACCACTTGAGCTTGGTCTTTATGGAATGTTTATAGTGCTTGTACTGTACTATAGTTATTTGACATTATTGTATCCTTTGCAGGAGGTATATGAACAACAAAAAGAACTTATTTTACTGGGAGAGAGGCTTGTTCTTGGAACTCTCGCTTTTGATCTCAATGTACTCCATCCATATAAACCCCTTGTTGAGGCTATAAAAAAATTTAAGGTTGCTCAAAATGCCCTGGCTCAAGTTGCATGGAACTTTGTTAATGATGGGTATGATATATTTGCTCGTTGTAGTTCTAATATAGTGCCCATCCTTGGCTATTCGTCCTCCTCTTTGACACGGGAAAGTGGCATGCAGGCTTCGGACTTCTCTATGCTTGCAGTTTAAGCCACACCACATTGCAGCAGGTGCTATTTTTCTTGCTGCCAAGTTCCTAAAAGTAAAGCTTCCTTCTGATGGTGAGAAGGTTTGGTGGCAGGAGTTTGACGTCACTCCACGCCAATTGGAGGGTCTGTGCTTAGACTTCCTTTGGCAGCAGTACAGATTAGGGTTGTGGTGTTGTATAGTATCAGTATCATGTTTTTATGATTTTAAGTCTCACCCATCTATGGTGGGTTTTGAAAAGTGCTTTGAATTAGATTTGATTTCTCACTGAAACTTACGGAAGTCGAGGGATGATTAAGTTGATAGGAATGCTATAATTTCAGTGTGAATTAATTATTGATATTTCCTTTTTGACCAGAGGCTTTATTCCTTGCAGAGGTCAGCAATCAGATGCTAGAATTGTATGAACAAAATAGACTACCACCTTCTCAGGTTAGTGAAGCCGAAGGGAGTGCTGGAGGCAGTCAACAACCTCCATTAAAAGCTCCTGCGAATGAAGAGCACATCACTAGTCACAGTAATTCTCATGGCATGGTGGCTACTTCGAAGGCAGGAACCTCCAAGGCAGCATTGGCAAGGCCATTTCCTGAGCTGTCGCATGCAGATAATCATGGTGGCCTACCAAGAACCACCCAGACTCAAGACAATAACTATGGAAACATTGAAAAGAAAAGCATTCAAGATCACGAGGGAGATGAAGATATTAATGTCTCCCAACACCATCAACGAGAAGGGGAGATCCAGAATAAATCAGAGTTCGGGTCTGATGAACTTGATGATGAAGATCGAGAAGGGAGTTTTGGGAGAACTGAAACAAGGGATACCGTGGAGCTGAAGGATATATGCAGTAGCAGAAATTTGGCCCACAAGGACGGTACAGTTTCCCAGTCACCTCAAGATGCTATAAAAAAGATTGACAGAGAGAAGGTTAAAGCAGCTCTTGAACGGAGGAAAGCCCGTGGAGACGTAAATCGAAAAACAGACCCTATGGACGAGCTCGAGAGAGAACTGGAGGATGTTGAATTGCCTGGTGAGAGAGAGAAGATTAAGCGAGAAAGAAAACAGAGCTGGTCCAAACTTTCAAATAAGTCAGAGCACGGGAACTATCATCGTGCATCTGGAGATGGGCATGCGGATGATTTTCACACTGTAGAAGAAGGGGAAGTCGAACCATTTGATGATATCGACCGGGGATATCAGTCACCAAGGTCAGCCAATCGTAAGAGGAAGGCCGTTAGCCCCTTAGACAAGAAAATGGATGGAAAGCTGCGAAATGATTACATGTCAGGGTCTTACTCTCGCAACAATAACTGACCTGGCAAGTTTCTATATCAGAAGAAAAGGATACGGCTTCTTTTTCAGTTCAGTTATTGGTATTGATTGCCATATGTGGTCTTCTCTTCTCATTTCAAGTTTAGAAAAAATTGTTTAGGATCCATGTGCTGTAATGATCTAAGTTGTTGTTGGACGTATTTGAAAATGATTAAAAAAAAAATTACAAAATATAAGTTTTGAGGGCTCTTGTGATAATTATAAATAAAGAATCAATTTTTTTAAATAAAGTATTATTGCGTGAGGAAGGTATTTGAATAAAAATGAGCGCTTTCTATGTAATATCCTTCCAGGTAGAAACTTACGGAGGACTAATTTCGAGATTATATGGATTGTCCAAGTAACTTTTTTTGATACTTTTTAATATATTCCTTAATGTCGAAAAAGGTCTATATATGACAATATAAATCTATTGCGATACAAATAAACATTTGACAATGATTACGATTTTAATAAAGTACAAGGATGGAAGGGTAACGGTTAACGGTTTCTATGAAACACAAGTTAGGGTGTTAGATAACTTCGATAATTGGAATGTACTCGATTGGGTCGTGTTTCGTGACATTTAACATCTCGAGTTTATATAATTGGATGTGTGAGGATATCAATAGTTATTTAATGGAGATTTAGATGATTTTTGTTCTTGTGGACTGATTGTGTAACTATAATAAAATGTTGAATATTTATTTAATAGATTCAGATGATTTTTGTCATCATGGACTGATTGTGTAGCTATAATAAAATGTTGAATATTTATTTAATAGAGATTCGGATGATTTTTGTCACCGTGGACTGATTTTGTAGCTATAATAAAATGTTGAATATTAACTTTCTATTTTTCAAAAAGGTGGAGACCAATTTACAACTAGACCATAGTCGAGGACAAATAATGCAATTTGTTCTTCATAAAATTGGGTTAAATTCATTGATGACCACTCAATTTTATACTTGATGTCACCATGACCACTCAACTTTATACGTTGTGTCACCAACTTTGCATTATATCCTACATAAATAAAAGAGTAAGTTTACTCGGTACTATTCACTAGCCGATTGGCCAACTAAGCCTAGCCAAGTTGGTTTAGCTGGTGAAGCCGAGCCATTGTCCTTCCTTCTTTATTACAGTTGTTTTATTTTTCTTTAAAAACAATTCTCGTCTCACACGCAACCATCAGTTCTTTCTTCTCTCCCATTTCTTCTTACTCTTTCTTCATTTTCCAAAACCACCGTTCTTTTTTTTTTCCCGTAATATATATAATGCAAAGTTACCGTTTTACTCCTTTTAAAATTAATGAAAATGTTAAAAAGAAGTTGAGTGGCCATAGCAAAATGTTACATAAAATTGGGTGGTCATAGTGAAATATTATATGAAATTTGATGATTTTGGTGAAATTAAATAAAATTGGGTGGTCATGATGATATTAAATATAAGATTGAGTCGTCATTGTGAATCAAATTAAATAGAGTGGTCGTTATGACACAAGTATAAAGTTGGATGGCCACCGCTGAATTTAACCCTCGTAAAATTACTAACTCAAACTCCCAGATGAAAATCGAAGGGGATTCTTTGTTAAAAGGGATAGTCAAACAATGTAGTTGAATAAAAGCTCTTTCTCAATGTTTATAGGTCAAATGATCTCAATTAAAAAATACAATAAATAATGGGTATAAAATATCTAAAATATCCCTATCATGAAATACCATTTCAATCCAATTAAATTCCTCAAATCACCTCCAATCGTATCAACGTGCTCTCCATCTCCCTGTGCTTGCTATCCCCAAAATCAAAATCTTGTTATTCATTATATTCCTTTCCTACCTTCTCCAACATTTTGAGCATTTG
>CAIGRK010247529.1:0-17678 GCA_903798315.1 Fraxinus greggii | reverse complement strand
GATTAAGTGCTTCTTTATTGGATATACAAATAGTGATATATCTGGGTACCTATTCATTTATTGTATACCATTCATTAATGTGTAAGAAATGTGTTTGGGACTTTGAATGTAGGACAACAGAAAATACTAAATTGGACTTTTCACTTGAGTAAGAAAGAAACAATTTGGGATTAGGCAGCAGGTGTGGAGAGTAATTATAATGGCTAGCTTAACAGAGGACCACCAAGAACTCAACTTTGGGATTGACGACAATATAAATAATTGTGATGAAAAAGCCAAGCATAATTCAGAAACCCAAAGAGATACTAGTACTGTTGCAGAGAGAGGAGGAGGACAAGAAAAGGAAATGGCTCCTTTGGCCGGCAGTTCTATTCACCGGTCATCTTCCCGGCCGCAGCTGGACCTCAGTGGGGCTGCTATACAAGGAAATTTTGAGGAAAGGGATCCCACAATTCTGTTGCCTAATCAGTCTGATGATATTTCTCATTTGGCTTTGGATATTGGAGGTGAATTTTATGCATGCGTTCTGTTTGTTAGGAAGTAGAAAATTCTCTTTACTGTGAATTTTGTATTTATATTTTTGCTTTTCTGATTGTGAACTTTGTTCTGTTCCTTGGTTTTGTTACTACATTTTTTTCTTTCCTTTTGGAATTATGTTACTTCCTGTTTTTGCAGTCAATATTCAAGAAATCTTTAGAAAGAAGTATTCTTGTTTTTTGGAACCTTTCCATTTAAAGTATGCTACTCGGGTCATTGTACATTTATCAACTCCAAATATCATTCAAGGACTTCATTTGGGATGAAATATTGTGTTTTTATTTTCATATCTCTACTTTGATATTCCGCTTATGCGATAAATAAGATACACTGCTTCTGAATTCTCAGCATTATTAAGCCCCCGTTTGTTTCTCATTTTTCATCCATAAAAATAAAAAATATGACCGTTATCCATCACATCAAGCCATAAATTTTGAATTTTTATCTCTTGTGTGGATCCAATAACAGTTATATTTTTCATTCTTATTTTATAATAATGTGGCTCATACAGACCCTAATTTATATAATAGACTGTATTATATTGACGTTTTGAGTAACTTTGACTACTTCTTCTTTTTCATTTTAATATCACGTGTCCTCCTAGATTATACGTTATTTGACTTTCCATTGATATCTTTGTTGTTATTATTATTATTTTTCTTTTTCTTTTTCTTTTTCTCTTTCTTTTTTTTTACTGGGAGGGAAATTGAGTTCAAGCTTGGATGGAAATACGACTGTCTTTTCCTCTCTTTAGTAACTATTTATAAAGTGAATAGATTTCATTTTGTAGGATCTCTCATCAAGTTGGTTTATTTTTCGAGATGCGAGGACCAACCAATAAATGACAAGAGAAAAAAGACAATTACGGCGAGATTGGGTATTTCTAATGGCAATAGAAGGAGCTACCCTATTCTTGGCGGGAGACTGCATTTTGTGAAGTTTGAGACAATCAAGATAAAAGAATGCTTGGATTTCATCTACTCAAAGCAGCTTCATCGTGGTGGTATAGTCCCCACTTGTAATGATGAATGATTAGTGAAATGCTATTGTTCCATTCTTCTTGTGTATTTTGACGAGTTAGTTCAACGATTGATTTTCACGATTTTATCTTTTCGTGGTTTTGTCTGCATTTGTGCTATTTTATTATAGGAATGGATTCACGACGTTGGAAATCCAAAGGTCCAAGCACTGAGAACACCGTAATTAAGGTAAATTAGTTGTTTACTATCTCAAACAGGTAAAGCTCGCTTAAAAAGCTATCTGACAAGGTTAGACGGAGATTCGAATTTTGAAGTGTGGTTCACATTGATTCTCTAAATATCTGAGTACAAAAAATAGGAGGCAAACACTATATTTGCTTTATAATTTAAATGATGAATAATAGATAATTGTTTGACTTATAAAACTTTTACTTTTGCTTCTCTTTCTGTTTATACATAATTTCAGAAATGCATATCTTCACATGTATTGTGAATTGTGCACAAAGCTTCTTAAAATATGGTAAAATGTTTACCGGTATATCTTTCCACTGTTTCGATTGAAAAAGTCTGCTCTAATAATTTGTTCATACATCTGTAAGAAACTGTTTTTAGGATTAAATAGCCATATTTCCTGCCTACCAGCACCTGCATCTTGCCATTTTCTAATTAATTTTTTCTTAAGCAATGCAAAAGACAATGGAGAAGAATTTTGCCCATAGGTAAATGGAGTTGGAATTTGTATGTGAAAATTTGTATAGTAGAATGCCATGCTCAATCATCAATTCTATCAAGAACGAAGTCTATATCACTGTTTCTTTTTGCTGAAGATTAGGCCATGGATAGTTTGCTTCTTTGTGATTAGCGAATAATAACACTATGACAAAAGCTCTGTTTTGTCATGATTTTATCCCCAACCTTGCATTTTTCTCTCCCTGCTTCAGAATGAAATGACGTTTTCTTTAATGATATATCACAATGCTCAATCTCTGATCTATAGTCGATTATCATTTATATATTGTTTAACATTATGAATTAACTGCAATGGCAGCCAAAGTTCATTGGTTGCAAATTTCTACCTTGCTAACTGAGATTTGTTGCAATCTTTTACATATTCCTCTATTAATTAGTTCCATTTTTGTGAAGGCTACAGGTGGCGGGGCGTACAAGTTTGCCGATCTCTTTAAGGAAAGACTTGGAATCAGTATAGAGAAAGAGGACGAAATGAATTGTCTTGTGGCTGGAGCAAATTTCTTGCTCAAGGTGCACTCTGAAATTCTCTCCTGAGAGCATTATGTACCTTATTTTCTTTTACCTAGTGTTATTTGTTGTTGGCTATTGCTTAAAAACGGTCTTATGGATCAAGAAAGATGCTCGAGGAAGTGGTAATCTCATTTCCTTCTTTTCATCTTCTGAAGTATAAAGTTGGAAAAATTTGATGGATACATCAGATTTGATGTGTGTGTCATTGTTTATCGGAGAAGCTTTTTCTTGACTAACTGCTTATGCTGTATACTGGTGTTTTTACGCCATGTTGTCTTGGTGTATTTCTTTCTTTCCTTCGTTCATCCTATTGCTGAAAGTGTTGAAAGCTACTTGTGTTTTTTGTAGGCAATTCGACATGAAGCTTTCACACATATCGAGGGTCAAAAAATGTTTGTGCAGATTGATCAAAACGATTTATTTCCGTACCTTCTCGTGAATATAGGATCTGGTGTTAGTATGATAAAGGTGTAAACATCCTTTCTATCACCATTTATTTTCTCTTTGAATATTACTATGGACCGTATGATCATGACTATACTGTTACACGGTTACAGGTTGATGGGGATGGGAAATTCCAGCGAGTTAGTGGAACAAATGTTGGTGGGGGGACATACTGGGGATTAGGGAAGCTGTTAACAAAATGCAAAAGGTCGTCTTGATGCAATGGTTAACTTTCTACTATTCCTTGACTTCCTTGTTTGCATTTGAATTTCTAAACTTTGCTTTCAACTCTTCGCCATCAGTTTTGATGAATTATTGGAGCTGAGCCAACGTGGTGATAATAGAACCATAGACATGCTTGTTGGCGATATTTATGGTGGAATGGATTATTCAAAGGTATAGCACATTCCTATTTTCTTCCTCCTACCCCTCGGGAGGTGGGGGTGACAAAGAAAACAAAAACGACCTAGACATTTTCATAATATGTTTCCACCTCTGTTGCATACTGGCACTCTTCGAACTCTCTATCATGATTATTTTTCTTTCTTATTATATATTTTTAATTCAAAATTATTATTAAATAACAAATAGGCACTCATTTAAAAAATTTATAACAAGTATAAAACTAAATTTATGTCATACAAATGAAGAATTTTAAAGAANTCGGACACTCTACCGTAATCATTTTTCTTTTTATATTAGAAATATTATATATTGTTAATTCAAAATTATTAGCAACTAACAAATAGTTACTCATATTTAAAAGATTTCAACAAGAAAAATTTATAACAAGTATAAAACTAAATTTATGTCATACAAATGAAGAATTTTAAAGAATTTGATCAACGTGTCGACGACGTGTCATGTCCGTACTTTTTAAAAAAAAATCGCGTGTCGGTGTGTCGGACACACGTGTTCGTGTTGGTGCATCATATGTTTCCACCTTCATGTTTCGTCGAAGTGTTTAGTTTTGGAATAAGTTTAACTATATTCTCCGCTACAATTCATTTCCATTAGCTAATGCTGTTGATAATGTTGATTGGATGTCAGGAGTTAGAAATTAATTGCCTTTAGAAATTATCTTGGTCATTATGAGAACCTGGGGATGTGGGAAGAGAGACAATATTCTTTCCCCTTTTTTTACTTTTCCTTTTTTTTTTCATTAAGTTTCTTCTCTTTGGCTCTAATGCAAAGGATAGAGGGTTGTCCTCTCTGGCAGTTTGCTTGACTATTGGGGCTAAATGGCTTTCTTCCCTTTTGGTTTTTCTTCCCTCTTTAAATAAAATTTATTTTCTAGTTCTTTCTGCCAGCATTTATTCAGTTATAAAAGCCGTTATTAAGTTTTCGGCGTTGTGAATGATAATAGATTGGTCTCTCTGCATCAACAATTGCCTCTAGCTTTGGCAAGGCAATATCTGAAAATAAGGAGCTCGATGATTACAGACCTGAAGATATATCTCTGTCCCTCTTGCGAATGATTTCCTATAATATCGGCCAGGTATGTTACATTGATGTTCTATTAATTTTAATTCATTGTCATGAATCCTTACGAATCTGTATGTTTCTTTTTCTTTTAACTATGGTGTATTAAAAAATTTAGTTAATAGTTGGTCATGAAATGGGAAAAGAACATATATAATTATTAAAGAGGAGACGGACAACTATCAATAATTTGTAAAAACAAACGAAATTTCTTAAAAGTTCCCACAGGTCACAAATTCCTATGTAATCTCATTCTAGGTATCACATTACTAGAATGTTCTTTATCGTGATTGTCATTTTGACCACCATTGCATTATCTAACTTTTCCTTTACTGACAATTCAGAATCAGGGTATGTGACATTCTGCTATTGTATTTCTCAGATACTCATCATTTTTGTTGAATAATTAAAGTAGTTTACCCATCCATATCTTGTGTATGCAGCCAAAAAAAGAAGTAAGAACCGGTGTGGTTATTTAGCCTTTTATGCTAATACCCTTCAAAAAGAGACATTTATGCTGTATTTGCAAATGTTCGATGCCGACATGGTTTAAGTTTCATAGAAGTTTCATCATACCACCGTAGAACCAAGATGACGTATCACTTGTTCATTCATGTGAATATCACTTATTATAGCATCAGATGACATTTCCAATTTGCAAAATCTTATCTCACTGTGCATTAGCTTCATTCATTTGAACCCTTCTGTGTCTTATGTTTCTTTTCCTCTGGTCAATGATTTATTTTCTTTTTCTCTTTACATGATTAGTATAATAATAAATATGATAATAAAGATCACACATAAAATGAAAATTCTGAAAATCCTTGGAAAAACTATTTTATTACCCTTTGTTACCATTTATTTGCTAGTTCTTCCTTCCTCAACTTACTTTCCTGATATGAACAAATAAAACTACACGACTTATTCAGCAATCCTTGTATGTTTATATGCCTGACATCCTTTTCGATTTCTGTAGATATCTTACTTAAATGCGTTGCGCTTTGGACTTAAGAGGATATTTTTTGGAGGTTTTTTTATCAGAGGCCATGCCTACACTATGGACACCATCTCATTCGCAGTTCACTTCTGGTAATTCTAGAAATGTACTCATGGAAGTCTTATTCGTTTTCTTTAGTGTCATGAAAATGAAATTTTCTATCTTGTAACAATTGTCTAGTGATTTTGGTACCACTTTTATGAATATTTAAGTGGTATGATGTATTATTTTCATTTCTTTTCTCTTACTGTTTGATTAGGTCTAAAGGGGAAGCACAGGCAATGTTTTTACGACATGAAGGGTTTCTGGGAGCTTTAGGTGCATTTATGAGCTACGAAAAGCACGGTTTAGATGACCTTATGGTTCATCAGCTAGTAGAAAGGTTCCCGATGGGTGCACCGTATGTGGGAGGAAATATCCATGGTCCACCTCTAGGAGATTTAAATGAGAAGGCAAGTTTTGGCCAACGCCATTATGACCTTGGGTGCTTCAAAACTGTGTTTCATTTATAGTCTGACATTTGATAATGTGTTAATTATGATAACAAAATCTGGAGATTTAGCCTCTGTTTGGTTTGGCTATAAATTAGATTTTTAGTAGATTTTGATAAAAGTTTTGAGTCCCATGAAATGTGTGGTTGAAATGAGTTAGGGGAAGAATGAGTCTTCAGAAATTGGGGCCAAACAGGGGCTTAATATAGACGCTATTCATTTGACTCTAATTTTCTTTGCATTAATGATCTTGTATGTTTATAAGCAGCGGAATATGATTCATGTAGTTGAGCCAAATTTATAGGCTGCATGGTTCTTTTTTGTTTGTTATAGGTGGCATATGAGCATTTGGTAGGCATATAACTTGAGATCATTTGATTCATTGGGTAAATGGTCTAAATGGATCGCCCACTTGTATGACCCATTTAATACATGACTCTATATGGATAATATTTCGCCATCAGCCGTTTAGTACTCATTTCTCCACTTCAAACCCTAATTTATGAACTCGCGAAAAAAAAAAACCATTAAACAACCACTCCCTCGCCAACGCCAACCCCAACCCCATCAATTACTCCATGATTCATTATATCATCAATTTCTCAAACGTTGTATAGCACATCTAAGGTGCAGGGCAGCCATTTTGCACCATCAACCTTGCATCCACGAACCATTGATTCAACAACACTATTAATTAGGTAAGTCAGATTTAATATCTACCTATTTGACAAATTTTATGTTACTGTATATATGACTACAGAGCAGAGTTTATTAGTAAATTACTAAATTGTTGAGAGTTAAATTGGTGGGGAGAACCAGGAGCCTGATAGTGATAAGGGCATGATGCCGGAGGAGCTGTTTGTGGTGGCAGGTATGGTGGGAAGTGCTGGTGGTAGTAGTTCATGGTCAATATGCAGTATGGCGGAAATGGCAGGTGGTAAGGGATGATGGAAGTTGAGCCAACTCGATCGACTCTTATTTATTGAGTTGGTGGTGACTTTCTATTGATTATGCAATGCATATTTTACTTGGTTGCTTGAGATTTTGTAGGCCAAAAGTTTAATGGGTGTAGATGGTTGGGTCAGTCACCCATATAGATTCACTATTTTTGGTGGGTATAATTGGGTCACATGTTAATATGATTGGGTGCATCCAAACCCTATTATTTGGATGGTTTGGGTGTGTCAATGGGTGTGGGTGATTTTTTCCACTTGTTCTTCGTCTGAGTTTCTAGACTCTTATGTTCCTTGGTAATGCACATATCGTACATGAGTTGGGAAGAATAAAATGAACTGGATGGGCCATATAGTTTACTTCTCATGTGGTGGAATTTCTAAACCATTGCTTGATCTGAATTCATAGATAAAATCAGTGAATACAACTTTGTGGTGATGATTCTGAGGACTATATCCTTTACTGCTATTAACAAAAAAGAAGAAGAAAGTTATATATCCTTTTCTGTTTTCTGATATAGAAAGGAAAAGATTACACGACAAACAGGTCTGTTCAGCAGCAGTATTCTTTAGGAATAAAGAATAATGGTTTTATAGCCTCTGGAAGCTAAGAGTCTTATAGACCTAAACCAGAATAATGGTTTTATTACTTCCTTAATACCTTATTACTAATCTATCACATGGCTAACACAGAACTGGCCTGCTTCTCACTTCCTTGTGAATAAGATAAACAGCCTCCATGTAGCCCAAAAACTCCTCTTTCTTTATCCTATGTTGCGTATTAAACAACTATCCTAGCCGCCGGCTTAACGGCAAAGAGAAAATCNAGTCTTATAGACCTAAACCAGAATAATGGTTTTATTACTTCCTTAATACCTTATTACTAATCTATCACATGGCTAACACAGAACTGGCCTGCTTCTCACTTCCTTGTGAATAAGATAACTGACCTTCCTTTTGCTCAAAAACTCCTCTTTCTTTATCTCATCTCATTGATGGTTAGAATGATCCTGCCAATGTATTCCCCAAATTGATCCTGCCAATGTATTCCCCAAATTGATCCTGGAATTGTGCACACATGTTCCCCCTTATCCAGTTGCTAAGCCAGTGAAGCACCTCAAAACAATACATATATCCTTCAATGGTGTGGATGCTTGCACCTTTTCTTGTGAACAACTTGGTTCATTGCTTTGGTCTTGCCAAATTAACAAAGCCCTTCTCTTAAAGCAACACTCCCCAAATAATATATAAATAAATGAAATATAGAATGACAAAAGGAAAAATAAATAAAAAAAAACTTTACAAACTATAGTTGACTTGCCTTGTTAGTTGTTACTAGTTGGAGAATTTTGTAAACATAATTGAACATTAACTTTCTTGAAAACTGTTTTCATTTGCACACAATATTTTGCAATTATGCATTTATAATAACACCATTAACATGTTATATGCATATCATTGCAGATATCGTGGATGGAAAAGTTTGTGCAGAAGGGAACTGAAATTACTGCTCCTGTTCCAATGGCCCCTTCAGGAACCACTGGCCTTGGAGGCTTTGAAGTTCCATCTTCCAAAGGAGATACCTTGCGTTCTGATGCAAGTGAACTAAATGTTGGTGTTCTCCATCTTGTACCAAGTTTAGAAGTGTTTCCACTGTTGGCAGACCCAAAAACGTAAGCTGATTTAGATGTGTAACTGGATTCATGTCTACTGTAGTCTTTCAAACTTATTCTGCCTATCCGTACTCTTAGATCATATCTATTACCTTTTCCTGTAACTATAAATTGTTTCATTATGTTTACTGGGAGTTTCCTTCTATATATGTTTTACATTCCCTCGTTTTAGATTGGACTGCCTCTTTTTGTTGTCTAACTTCTGATCTGGTGTTGTAAAACAAAGAAAAAGTGGAAAGTCACTGTTAGTTCTAGTTTCATTCTTTTGTGTTGGTCTACACTCAGTTTGACTCAAATTCGAAAAAACCTGGAAATTTTTGTAATTCTTTCTTCATTGCAGATATGAGCCCAACACAATAGATCTCTCAGATCGCAGTGAACTAGAGTAAGTCATATACGATACTGATTGGCTCTATATTTGATGAAAATCTTTCTTCTCTTACTGAAGTTATCCAGTAGTTAGTACTTGTTACACTTCATTTTTCTAACTATCTGGCATTTTCAATTTGCCATAGGTATTGGTATACTGTCCTATCAGAACATTTGTCAGACCTTGTTGATAAGGTAATAATTCTTTCAGAAGTTTGCCTAAGACCCCAGCCACCCAACCCATTTTTAATTGGTTATTGATTTATACTACAAGGTAACAATTTGTGTCATCAATCTAAGTTACTCGTGTAAAATGCTTCAATTGAGATTTGAAATAAACTTTGGCATGATCTTTTTTCTCGTTCTGGGTTCCCCTGCAAAAATGTTCGGTTGACAACATTTAACTAATTGGAAAATTACTTTTGGTGGCTACATTTGTATTCGGCAATTGAGTTTTCCTTCTTCTGATGATTCATATTCTTGATCTTTTCGATATTTTATTTTCAATAATGTGCCAATAATGTCTTGAGTATATGAGTGTGCGATCTTGTTGTGAGTTCTGCAGGCTGTGGCAAGTGAAGGTGGTACTGATGATGCTAAGAGAAGGGGTGATGCATTTGCTCATGCATTCTCTGCGCACTTGGCAAGGTGTTTTCTTTTTGAACGCTAATCTTCCTTCTCTTTCATCTTTTTTTTTTTTACTGAAAGAGATTGCATTTTACAAGATTTTCTGTAGAAACTGGAACCTTGTTGGATTTTGATTTCTTCAAAATCAATTTTCATATAACTAATTTTCAACCGCACATTATTCCAATAAAATAATTTTACATGTGAATCCGTAACTGTTACGTACTTTTTAAGCACACATTCTCCAAAGTATTCACTTTTCACAAAAATCACTTCTCAAAAATCAAAATGGAATGAGGACTAAGATAAGAATTTGATTATTACAAAAAAAATAAAAAATTGGAGCAATCTAAACATGAATAGTGCTAACTAGTTTAACAAAGTAAAAATACTCTAATGTTTTATTTTTCTAATGTGAGGTAACAGTTATGCGTAGCTGCTCTTATATTTTCTTTGGTTTTGCTTCCTCGACATTGACCAAGCAACCTATATGAATGCATTATACAAACTTTATTCACCAGATAGTCAGTGTTCTGAGAAATACAAACCCCCCTCCCCATTCTCTCAACAAAAGAGTAGAGGAAAAAATGATAATCAGCCTGGTTTTATAACATAACCTTCTATCTTAATGCTTACTGATTTTGGAACGGTCCCCTTTTGGACAAGGTAAATGATAATCTGTTCAGCAAGGCTAATTTGCATGAGATTCGCCTTCAGTAAACACTTGGCTCTGCTGTTACTGTAATGTATCTGAACTGAAATCTAAGAATAATGTTTCAAAACACTTCACTATTGGGACATTACACCAGTTGGCAATTCTGAATATAACCAGGTTCTCTGAGGTGACTCTTGTTAAATAAACAATTCTTTTTAATTTGTCTTACAAATCTTGAATTTTCACTTCAAATTCGCGAGCCAAGCTTTTAATAACTTAGTCTGTTTTCCTTCCATGTCTGCTTCTGATTTGAATGAATGAACCTTAAACCCTATGCTTGTTAGTGCTTATATTACTTCTTTTCTGTCAAGTTAATTTCTCCCCCTTTCTTTTACGGCTGTCAATCTCCAAATTTAATAAATCAATTCACAGCGAAGTTCTTACTGTTTGCTGCTCTTATTAAAACTTATGTTGTGTCTCACTAGGTTAATGGAGGAGCCTGCTGCATATGGAAAATTGGGGCTGGCCAACCTTTTGGAATTAAGAGAAGAGTGCTTGAGGGAATTCCACTTTATCGATGCTTATAGGAGCATAAAGCAAAGGTATACTTTGCTTGGAATGTTCTGTCCTGCCAACCTTTGTTCAAATTATTTTGAAATATGCTATGAAATTAGAGCCAAAACTGCTGATGGTATTCCGTCAAGCATAAGTATCCAGATAATATGGAATGTGACTTGGCATATATCCAATATATAGCAGAGACTCATTGTGTTGCAATATTTTTTTTCCCCTCCAAGTCACAAATGGAGGCTGTTTAAATTGGTATGATATAGCTATGACGTTATTTTTGCAGTCATTTAGATTGATTGAGACTTGATTTGCTCGTGACTGGAAATATAAACAAAAGTAATTCCTTTTATCGTGTATAATAGGGAAAATGAAGCATCACTTGCAGTTCTACCTGATCTTTTAAAGGAACTTGACAGTATGACTGAGGTATGTATATTTAATTACCTATGCTTCAATCCTCCCTTCGTTGAAGAAATTATTTAACATGATTGGTATGATAACCTTGTACATATTACAGTCATGACCTTATGAAATCTAAAATTTAGTAATTTCAGCAAATTCACTGATATGATAAGAGGGGGTAAAATTCATTGATAAATGCAAAAGAAAAAGGTGTTGAATCATCCCTGTGCTAGTCGGCAGTTCATTTCAGTTATAGTTTGAGTAATGTTTGACACTGAAGTCTTCAAATAAACCTTTTCATCTTCATCTTTCTGGAAACTTGCCATCTTTTCCCAGAGATTTGACAGCATATTCTTTCTTTCAGGAAGCAAGAATGCTTACATTAATTGAAGGGGTTCTTGCTGCAAACATCTTTGACTGGGGATCCCATGCATGCGTTGATCTCTACCACAAGGGAACAATTATTGAAATATACAGAATGAGTCGCAACAAAATGCAAAGACCTTGGCGGGTGGGTGTGGCAAACTATTATGTGGCTTAGTTTTACATCCACATTAGAATTTCTTGGTAGAAAATATTTGACAATGATAATTACAAGTTATTGGGTTTTATTTATCCAATTTCAGGTGGATGATTTTGACATTTTCAAAGAAAGAATGTTTGGCTCCGGTGAAAAGAAGCCTGAGCCTCATAAAAGAGCTTTGCTTTTTGTGGACAACTCAGGTGCTGATATTGTACTAGGAATGCTTCCGCTTGCAAGGGAACTTCTGCGACGTGGAACTGAAGTACGTCGGGTTCTTCTGAAATCTTGACCAAATAATTCAATTATGATGATAAATTTGTAATTGCCTTCTAATTTAGAAATTCTTTTCCACTATACAACCTTCTCGATTTCTTTGTTGTTAGTTCTGAGGATGCATTAGTTAGTTGCTCTTTTAACAAGAGAAAAATTGACGGCTCATACCCCATAATGTCGAAAATGATTGTATTTTGCAAAGAATATATGGCAAGTGGTCTTAAAGTTAAATAGAGGAATAGGCGCGTTTTGGACTGTATTTCCTTTTTTGAAAGCTTCAAATCTCTAATTAATTTCCATTTATAGTTTTTTTTATTTTTTGTTGAAATTCTTGGATATTCTTTTGGTAGCTCATATAATACTTGTGCATGATTCTAAATGAAAACCGATGAAAATGTCTTTGCAGGTTGTGCTGGTTGCCAACTCCCTTCCTGCACTAAATGATGTTACTGCTATGGAGGTGCCTGATATTGTTGCTGAGGCTGCTAAGGTCTGTCTACTCTTGGGTAAAAAAACAAATAAAAGAAAAAAAGAAAAAAACATTGATAATCACTCTACTTGAACTGCCATTTCATATCAGTCACTGAACTTTATTTTTCGGAAGTTATTGCAGAAATTTACTTTTTGATTCAGTAGATCACTGAGTTATAATCTATTAGCTTTTCTAATGGAAAGTTCAATATGAAGTTCTCCATATTGATGCCATGGCAGAACGTTAAATTCCATTAGAAAAACTGAGAGATTCTAACTGAGCTGAAATACAAAGCAAACTTTAGTGACCACTTTGTAGCAAAATAAAGTTTGGTAAACAGTGTGTGAAACTTCACTATAACATGAGTAATTAACTACTTTTCTTTAACCAGTACTCTTGCGCACAAGGACCTGACAGTAACCGTCGTTCGTTGAAATTAAATCCTGGACAACTCTTTCACCCGTTTTTGTGCCATTACGGAAAGATGAAGCAATTAAGAAAAGAGTCTTTAAAATCCTCTTACCTTTGGGATAGCATTGGAGATGCCTTCTTTCCATTATCTGCCTATTCTCCACTTTAATGTGAATATATATACTAGACTTCGATAATTTAGAAATACCTTTTTAGTTGATTCGTCAAAATTAGACAGTATAAAATGAAATTTTACAAGACTTGTGTGTTCTACAGCACTGTGACATTCTTCGGGGAGCAGCTGAAGCTGGAGGCCTACTTGTGGATGCCATGATCAATATCCAAGATTCTTCAAAGGAAAGCTCGTCATCAGTTCCCCTGATGGTTGTTGAAAATGGGTGTGGGAGTCCATGCATAGACTTGAGACAAGTCAGTTCAGAATTGGCTGCTGCTGCCAAAGATGCTGATCTGGTAATCCGTGCCTTTTTTTTTTTATTGGAACATCTCCTCCAAATGCTATGACGAGTTTGATTGATTCGTCTTGATAAACATTTTATAGGTGCATATAGTATTATGAAAAGCATTAAACATAACACTCAATGCTATGCCGGTACTTTTTCTTGTGCAGGTTATTTTGGAAGGGATGGGACGAGCTTTGCATACAAACTTTAATGCACGGTTCAAATGTGATGCTCTGAAGGTCAGTTTGTTACTGTTTCCCGGTTATCTCTGAGTTCTTGCTATAGAAGGGTTTATTATCATGTTTGCATTTATTTGATGAATCCACAAAAGAAGTAATCCTCACGAGAAATTTAAGTGAAAGGCCTTGTCATTGATCGTTAAGAACAGATGTTTCCTGCCATGTAACTTTAATTCTACTTATTTTCAAAAACTCAAAATTTCAGGATTGTTGGTTAGTATAGTGTCGAAATCTCATTTTGGCTGGATCGTTGTATTAATTCGATGAACACTTCGATCTTGCAGCTTGCTATGGTGAAGAATCAGCGACTCGCAGAAAAGCTTATTAAAGGAAATATATATGATTGTGTCTGTCGATTTGAACCAGCTAGCTGAAATCCCCTCCATTCTGGCTTGGAGTAATGTTGTATCAACAGCTTGAGCGTTAAAATCTGTATAATTTGGTAATCTGACATCTGGTTTAGCGTGGAATTAACATTTCAACTGCTGAAATTATATAATCGACTGTTGAATTTTTGTTGCAGTTCTATTTTTCTGTTGTTTCATCTCTGCAGTGAACATAATTTTATATGTTTCAGCATATACAAATGTTGGCATAATTAATCTTAGTTTTTCCGAATGTTTTATTGTAATTAAGGTAATTAACTTCTTGTTTATTTGACCTTTTATTAGTGAAAAAATATCCTGTATGGAAAACAGAAATATTTGGACAGACAATAATTGAGAATAAAGTAAGAAAACAATAAGTTAAGAGGGTAAAATGGTCTAGCGTATGCTTAGCCAATCGTATCGGACGTATTCTTGAATTTGGAATTTTGGAATGAAAGGAGGAGTAATGCTTTCTAGCACGGGACAGAGAATAGGACCACTTCCTTGTTTGGCAGGCATTATTTTAGAACTCCCTAATTCTCATATTCATTTTTAACCATACATTTACACAGTAAAATATTTTGTATGTAACTCTAAAATTTTTCTGCACTTTTCAATTACGCATTCTTCAAAAAATTACTCTTGAAAACTTCATTCTCCGAAAACAATGGTCATCAAACTAAGAAAATGAATAGATCGAGTTAGAAGAGGGAGCGCAATCAGTACATCACGTTAGGGAAAAAAAATAAATAAATAAATGAAAAATACATTAAACTGAATAATTGTTACGAATTTAGATATTTAGAACTCGATATTCAAGAATGACACATTTCTTTACAAATTGAATTTTAAGGGTGAAATATGTGTAAAGTGGTTATAATGGTTGACACTGCAATTATTCGGAATCGAGACTTCAAATTTTGATTATTGAGCTTTCTCACAAGCTCTTTCTTCTCGAGATCTTGAAATTGAGCGGACTTAAAGATATAGTTTCAACCTATAGAAAAAAATATTTGTATCTATGTAGTTTGCATTCTAGATGCAAAGGTTCTAGACCTCTGTGTTGTGTTGAAATATTGGTACAATCACATGCTCGGTGTACACCAAACTACATGGCAAATCATCATTTAAAAGTAAAAATAAAATGAAAGTTTCTCCCTTTTAACAATTTTTTTAAAACAAAGTCAATGTCAAGCATGATGTATGCTTGGTGTAAACCAAAGTATGTAGCAAACTGTCATTTAAAAAAAAAAAGGTTCTCCCTTCAACATCAAACTGTCATTTAAAAAAAAAAAAAGGTTCTCCCTTCAACATTTCTTTTTAAAACAAAGTCAATGTCTACTTTGAAGTGTACAAATAACATTTCCTATATTGGTATCATGCAAATTCGTTGAAAATTACATCTTTGGGAAGGCACTAAAATTTATTTACATTTTAATAACACGGTTTTCGGAATCTACTACTTATAATACATTTTTCACATATACTGAATTATCATTTTTTTTTCGAATGTTCTTGAGAACATCTTTTGAGAACACAAAACAGAAACACTGAATCAACTTACACAAGTAAGATTCAAATTTATGCAAAATAAACGTAAAGACACGATTCTTAGTGACAAATTCTTATAATATCTGATTATTATCTAAATTAATAATTAAATAAGTAGATTTAAAATGAATAATGTTTATAATTATCGTTTTTTTCTTTAGTAGTTCTGTTCATCATAACTGGTCTAGGTAAAATTCAAATTTATATAACATACACATAAAAGCACACGTCAAGATTGACGTAGTCTTGGTGACAAATTCTTATAGAATCTGATAATTACCTAGATTAATAAGTAAATAACTAAATTTTAAAATGAATGTTATATTATTGTACCGTAGAATTAATTTAATTGTTTTTATTTGTAAGTGCTTGTTCCATAAAGCTTAAAAGTTGCTAAAAATTTACTGTCAAAGTCAATAATTAATTTTTTTGAAAAATTAATAAAATTCATAATTTTTATCAACTTTTCAACACACAGTACATCAATTTTATCAAAATCCGCTGAAAAAAAACCTTTTGTCAAAAACCCTTTAAGAAAAAGTAAGGTATTTACCAGCTGCACCTCCGTAGCTATAAAACCGTCGGCTGAACAAAACTGGGTGCACCCACCCACGCACGCACTGCCACAAACCCCTTGAAGTAAAACGTTAGGCGGTGTTTCCGTTGGACTCCATCTGTTTTTAGTAACTCCCATTTAAATCCCTCTTCTCCAAGAAACTTAAAAGTAGAAAATTAAACTTATTTTCTTATACACCCCATAAGGTAAAGGATTGCTCATTTCCATACTGTATAAACATATATATATACAGCAGCAGTGTCTTGAAGGGAGTTCTTAATTTATTTGTTTCATTTTTAAGGTTCTTTTCAAGATCCTTTGTCCTAATATTACCTTGGTCATTCAAGAATGTGGTGTTTTGTTTTTATATTATCAATTTGAGGCATTGATTCTTCGTAAAAGAGTTTGCTTTGAATGTTTAAAGTTGTGGATTGTCGTTCTTTCACTTTGAACAAGTTCTTTTCTTTCTTCTTCTTTAACATGTAGTCAATAATTATTGATGCTTTTGGAATTACATACGTTTCTTTAATTCTCCTATATTATTTTTTAATATTGAATCTTCAAATTTAAGCTGTGCTGAAAATTTTCTTCCTTTGCAGGTTTTCTTGATTGCAAATCAAGTTAACTTTCATCACAAGGTTCTTATTTCTCTAAATTTAGTCTTCCTTGGGCAGCAAGCGACAGAAACATCTCTCTGATTCACTCTTTCAATGGAAACACCAGTTTCCTATTCAAACCAAATCCAGCCTTCAGCTCAAACAAAGATTATTAACTTTACTCAATTTGAAGAATTTTCCAACAATTCGGAATCAGGAACTAATTATGAAGATCAGATTCATGAAGTTTCTTCAGTTTCTGATTGTGAAAGTGGAATTTTTGGTGTTCACAGTGAGCAAGAAATATTTCATCTATTCAACAACGGCTTGATCAGAATTCATGAGGAGGACAATTTATATGAGATTATTAAGAAGCAGTTGGTTTCAAGTTTGAGTTGTGTGGGATTGGATGCTAAAATTGAGGCCATTCATAAGAATACTTATTCTGGCATATTGAATCGAGCAAAATTTCAGTCTTTTTGTGTTTATTTAAGAGCCACAAAGGAAAAATGTGGGGGCAGCCCTATGGTTAAATATGCTTGGTATGGTGCTTCCAAAAATGAGATTAACAGCATTATTTTACATGGTTTTGGCCATTCTGTGAATAGTGGAGTATATGGTCATGGTATCTATCTCTCTCCGGCTGATCACCCTGCTGAAAGGTAACTTGAAATCGCAAATCGTTTATTTTATTTTAAACTAGACTCGTTGAGCTTTCTAACCGTATAATATTCGCTTAAAATCTTGATATAGCATGTCAGAAAATGGAGTGATAGATTGAAAAAAGA
>CAIGRK010247484.1:0-23472 GCA_903798315.1 Fraxinus greggii | reverse complement strand
TAAGTCAATAAATACGGCAATTTTTTTTCCACATGTCGAACAGTACCAAACCACTCCAAACAAGATCAATGTGAAAATCAATGTGATAAAGATGAATAATGAACCTCACATTCACTCTTTTAAGAGGAGGAATTAAAATTAAATTTTTAATAAATTTTGATAAAAATTGATGAAATACGTAATTAAAAAGTTGAAAGAAATTATAAAATCTGTAATTAAAATAAATTATTGACTTTACCTTAAATCAAAATCTAAATTTTAATCAGGAGATCTGTTTGATCCACATTCTTTCCAAAATTCATTTTTTTAATACTTATTTTCAACCATATTTTTCAGTAAAATAATATTACACACAAATTTAAAATATTTCATTATTTTTTAATCACATATTTTTCATCACATCATATCATGCAGTTTCTTCTCAATAATGTACATCAAACACCTCGCGAATGTCAGCAGAAAATTTCAAATCAAGCTGTTTTATCAGAAAGCTACATCCAACAACAAAATTGACGCTGCTCATTTTGTAATGGTTAGATTTCAGTTCATAATCAAATTCTTACAGATTCTGTGTTGCTAGAAGTCGATAGATCTCATGAAATACGAGGTAAAAAATAGATAAAAGTTATATATCCAATAAAATGGGTGTCGATCAACCTTTTAACAAACAAATGCTTTATGGATAAGCACATATTCCATATTAGAAACAATAGCGTTGTCAACAATGTGTTCGACAAAATGACTGAACCAAAGAACTACATCAGCACAACCCCTTCTCCAAAATGGTACCCCATTAGTCAGTAAGCTAGATCCTAACATAATCGACATATTTTCAAACTGTAAATCAAATTACACAGATTAAACACCAGTGGATCCAAACCCACCAGAGCCTCTCACAGTTGAATCAAGATCAGCAACTTCAGTTACTTCAGGTGTTTCAATTTTTTGTATGATCAGTTGAGCAATTCTATCACCAGTTTTCACTTCAAAATCGACATCGGAATGGTTGAACAATATCACCCCAACTGGACCTCTGTAGTCTGCATCAATCACCCCTGCCCCCACATCAATCGAGTGCTTCCATGCCAAACCCGATCGTGGCGCTACAAAAACGAAATTCAAAAAACAACCCATGAAACGAATTGAGCACAAAATCAAATTCAGATGGGGAAAAAAAAGGATTATCATGGGAAAATTTACCAATACGAGCATAAGTTCCTTCAGGTATGGCAATGCTAAGATCAGTAGGTATCAGGGCTTTGCCTCTCGCCGGAACCTTTGTCTCCGCGGCACTGAAAGATTAAAACAAAAAGAGCATAATTCCTTTGATTCTTGTAATGCAAAAATGATCTAAAGAAAAGCAAAAATACCTTGACAGATCGTAGCCTGCAGAGAGAGGGGAGGCTCTTGAAGGCAAAGAAGCCTTGTCGGAGAGTTTCTTGACTCTTAAAAAGGAAGTGATTTCATGGGAAACGCCATTGTTGTGAAGTTTTTGAATTTTTGGTGTGGGTTCTTCGATTTCGGGGATTCCATTTTGGTTTTCCACTGCTTGAGCCATTTTAAAGGTAAGAGAGGAGATTTTTCGAGATGGGTATGTAGAAAATTTGCAAATGTAGAAGGATTTCAATCGTAATGGATTGATGGTGCCATATGGCGAGGCTTAAATAGAGAGAAACTTCGCAGGGAAATGGCGCCAAGAAATCCCGCCATTTTTATAGGCGTGTTAAACCCTAATTTATTCAATCTATTAATTGGGATAATTTGCAAGTATGAAGTAGACTTACTAGTAGGTATAATTTGATTTGAATTTGAGACGTCGAACTTTTATCCTCTACGAATTGTGCATTATCGAAAAGTTAGATACTTTATACAAAAGTAGAAAAAATATGTTGGGTTAAGTTCAATAAACTTACATATCCCATATTCGATCAGTAAAAAATGACAACGTATGTTATCTCTGTTAAGAAAAAGAAAAATGTAGCCTAAGGAATAAGGATTTGAGATTGCACTAAAATACTAAAATAGAATTATATAATGATTTATGAACTTTTTGAAAGCTTTTGAAATGTACAAGTTAGCTAAACAGAAAGTCAACCGGATTCAAGAGTCGTGGGTGGAGAGCGAAGTAGCAATTATATAGCAAATACGAGGGAAAAAGTATCAAAAATACAGAACGGACATCATAGTCTAAGCATTACAATTGTTCTTGAAATCGAACAACACTCCATTATACTTCTTCAACATTGAATGCACATCATTACTTCGCAATGATAATGCAAATAACTTTTTATACATCACATTTCATCTATTATTGAGCATAGGACGACTAAACTTGATCCGTGCATGCAAATATGTAACATATTAAAATCCGAGACTGCAATAGAACATCGAGTGCCTTTCAACCCCACGTCAACTGTTTTTATTACTGCCTTCTTCATGTCTTCCTCAACAATCTTCTTGGTGTAACTTCATTCTTTGATGTACTGTAAAATAGAAAGTGCATATATTTGTTAGAAGAAAGTTGATGGTGTAAATTTAAATGCCAGACGCGAAGGGTGACAAGTACAAAATTACAATTACAATTAAACATTCAAGAATTGTCCGAAAACAGATGATAATACAATAACTTGTAAATCCTTCTCCTTGTTCTTTTGTAATCAATAAAAAATTTTGAATTTAAGAAGCAAACGCATAGACCTTTGACTTCACAAACTTACAACCATTGTTTTTAGGAAATGAATACAGATATACGCACACAAACACATCCACCAGAACAAAGATGATCAAACATGGCAGAATTTGGAAAAAGTTGCACTGCCAAAATTTCGATCATTTTTGTTCTTAAAATTTCATTTATGAAATGAAAGTGCGTAGAATATTAGACTGCAGATAGCATTTGTCCGTATGAAATTCAGACAGAATTGGAATTGTGGAAAACATTCAAATCAACATCAACATTATTCAACTATTTGGAAGACTTCCTTCTAAATATCAACTGTGTTTCTAATTCTGAAACATATTGAAGACAATTTCACTCTAATCGCTTAAGTTATTAAATGAGGTCATTAGACACGGTTTCATGACAGACAACAATATTATGTTCAAGTCATGCATCCTTCTCATCTATGAAAATTGTTCACGTGTCCGACGTTTAATGTCAAAATGTATCCTGGCCTAAACTTTGCAGGGCGTGTTGAAGCTCAAACCACTTAAATTTTTAGATGAGTGGATGCTGTACCCGTAGCTAATGGATGATTGAATAGGAGGTGATTCATATATATCCCTGGACAGGAAGGACATCCTGGCAATCTCCGAAATAGCGGCATCCTGGATGCTGGCAACCTCACTGGTCAAGTCCTGATAAGCTGCCTCAAAAGCTACCCTCCAAAAACTTTGCAGCCTAATGCTAGTACTGTGACTGTAAACATCCCACATGTGTCTAACCATCTTTTCCCTTTCATCGAGATCCTACAATCAACAATCACAAAGTTCAAATTTGAACAGAACATAAAGAGAAAATTACCCATGACACGGTATACGCTATACATAACCAATCCCTGCATCCATTGGGGGTAATTCTAAGCTGTGAATTGAATGAAGTCCTTTTTAGATGTTAACGGTTTATCTTACTTGTACCAACTTTCTTTTGTTTTTTTTCAAGAAGAAACTGTTGAAATCTACAATTAGGATTGGAGTTTTGAATCTGCAATCTAAGTTATCCTAAAACAAGGATTGGAGTTTTGCCTATAACAAGGATTCTCAAACAACTGAGCTTCAATAGAGACGAACTTAGCTTCACTTGAGAGAATTCTCCACTTTGTGTTCTTTAAGAGAATTGCTATTGTTTTCTTTATTGCAAATTCTTTTACATCAAGATTTTACCCCAAATTAAATTGGCATTTTCCCACCTTTTGTTTCGAATATCTCTCAATTTGGGCAACCATATATTTAGGGCTCATCAATCAACCCAAAACAAGATTAAAGTAACCTATAAACACACGAAAAGTAAAATAACACTAAAATATGTACCAGAACGTCAAGATCACCATGGATGGTTAAGTCCAAGGCATCTGAAGAGTGTTTAAGATTAACAGCAGACCACTTGAGAGTAACAGATGTAGTGAACATAGACCAAAGTGCAAGCAATACTATTGCACCCAAAACCCAAATCTTGTACCTGCCTCTACCAAACAATCCACCGCAAAAACCCTCTTTCTGGGCAGTAGCATTTGGTGCTGTAGTTTGGGTTTCTTCATCTTTCATTGCTGCTCACTCTAGTAACAAAAATAATAAGAATAATTCAAGAATTTTCAGTTGACAGAGGAATTGCAGAAAGAATGGGAGAATTCAATTGGGTTGTTGGATTGATTAAATACTGCGGCATGTTCCGCTTCCAATGAGTGGATGAGACTTTTTCAGTGCATGTATTGTGTATGTATAGATTGAATAGCAGCGGTACACCGACAGAGTGGGCCCTACTGAGTAGAAGGATTTCTGTAGCGTCATATCAAGTGGGTGAGGCCAAAATAGGCTTCATAAATTGTAGCGGGCCATTTGATACGTGTTTGATCATCGTGCTGCCTGCACAAATATTGATTGATGTGAGTAGGTCAGTTATGTCCAAGGGTATCAATTTGGCTCATGGATTCACACGATTAGTGGCTCAGTTTGAAAAAAGTTCAAGTCAGCTCGACTCGTCGTTCAATAGACTCGAGTCAACGCTCGGACCGAACCTCATTTTAGGACATCGACGAGAGTCCGAGCCAGTCTATGTGGCTATTTAGCCACATGAACCGGCTCGTGTCACGGACCAAAGTATGGTCGATCGGCTAGTCTGCTCGGGGAGACCCGTGGCTCGACTCGGGATAAGTCCGAGCCCGTTCAATTACGGCTCGATAAAATCAAGTCAGACCGAGCCCATTTTAGGATGTCTGTCGAGTTCGAGCCGACTCATGTCACGGGCGATTTGGCTCGTGATGAGCCCAACCTTAAAAAAATAAAAATAAAAAAATCGCCAAGCTGCATGTTGCCTTGCAGGCAGCTACACGCAGGCAATTAAGTGTATAATTAGAAAAAAAAAAAAAGGAAGAAGCTTGATCCAGCTCGGCTCGATAGGCTGCAGCCGAAAGTTTAAGTCGAGCCTAGAATTTTTGGCCGAGTAAAAACTCAACTTGGCTTGGACCAAAAAAAGTTCGAACCATATTTGGATCGAGTCGAGTTCACTGGGCTCGTTGCAAATTGCATGTTGTAAGCAGGCAGCTAAGTGTAAAATAAAAAATAAAAATAAAAAACTTTGAGCCTTGGATTATTTGAAGTCAATTATTGTTTAAAAAAGGTCTTCTAACAAAATAAAGTATTATTTAAATATGTTCAAAATTAACTTCTTAATCATATAAATAACTTTTGACTTTTCGAAAGTACAACGCCAACTACCCTTAGATGATTTTAATTAATCGTTCATGTTAAATGTAGATCTAAGATAACAAATAAATTAATGTTATATCACTAGGTAAGCAATACTTGTGAATATATTTTGAATATATTTTAATATATTTAACATTATAGAGTTTGTTGTAAAATAAAAATCTTTTAACGGTATAATTTACCTTTTCAAATATAAATGAACATTATAGAGTTTGTTGTAAAATATTCGTCTAAGCTCAAGGCTCGAAGAAAACGCCATGTCTCGTGCTTAAGCAAGAAAATAAACAGTTAATTCTACGTTGATTGCCTAATGATAGCATAGGCGAAAAATAGTGTGCATTTTTTGGGCAAATAGTATTTTCATCTTTTAAAATTTAAGCTCAACAAATGCTTAACCATTGTTAAAACTTAAAAATTAACAAAAGATCACCATATCCTAAATCTAGCCTTTTAACATAGCTTTCGCTACCCACGAAAAAGACTATTGATTTATAGTATTTATAATTTTGAAAATTATATTTTTATTGAAAACTTAGAAGAATACATGTATTTTTATAAATTTTCAAAATATGTGTTATTTTATTTATTTATTGGTACATAATAATTAAATTGATATTAAAATTAAGAGGACGCTTCAATAAACTTGGACTTATAAAATTTGAGGTTTGACTTTTACACTTTGCTATATTTTACTCCTTTTAGAACCGTGTGGATATATTTGTATCAGACTCGATCTTCTGTCCACAGTAGGCGGGAGTTATAATGTCCACTGTAGGTGAGGCACATGTTACCGCACCCATAGCGGACACTTTAATTTCTGTCTATCTTGGACTGCAGATCGAATCAGATGTATGTATATATATAATAGTTGGAGAGAGAGAGAGATGCTTTAGTTTATAGTTGTGGGATTTCAAAGAAGGGGGTCCTTTTTGACACTTGATTTGTCAAGTAGTTAGTTCAATATAAAGATGCCTTAGTTTATAGTTGTGGGATTTCAAAGAAGGGTCCTTTTTCACACTTGGTTTGTCAAGTAGTTAGTTCAATGACAATAAAAAAGTCAAATGAGACTTAGCGTAAACACTAATCTTTGATGATACGCGCTTTGTTTCTTGTAATCGAAAAGAGACCAAGTCATTTGAGATGTCCCGATTTGTTTATTTCTTAATATAATGATTATCTTTATATCATTCATCCATAAACACGGAAACAAAATAGATAAACAAATTGAAAGTAATGGGGTAAATAGATGACTCCGCCTATCTAACTATTTTTTTACTAGCCCAGCTGCTAGTCACTATGGCAAGACTCGGCCAATTGCTTAAAGTCTCGACTCTTCTATCCTCATCAAATTACGTGAAATTACTATTTTCTCTTCAATGGGTAAGAAATGACAATTTTGAACCTATTTCATATGTTCAAACTGCACTCGATTTAACGTTTAAATTCTTATATGGAATTTTTACCCTTTATTATAAATAATATCATTTTTAATGTATGATTTTAGAAACTATAGTAGAACTCTTACACTTGGATCCGTTTAGATCACATTATTATAGAATAAGAATAAAAAATTTTGTCGTTATTGAGCTCTACACAAGAGATAGAAATTAATAATTGATGGTTTGATGTGATAGAATGATCATATTTTTCATTTTTATGGACGAAGTATGAAAAACAAACAAGGATTTAGAATGTTGTGTAAAGGAATACTTTTTGGATATGCTAGACAAGTTCAACATTGCTTTGGAAAAAAACTGCTAAATTGTTTCGAGTTCATAAGAACTACTTTCTCGTAATTTTGGATTGAAGAATGAAATCTCGTGTATATTTAATAGGCATGATGATCAAAGGAAGAATGCAGCATAATCCAATCGTTGGATTCATAAAATAGAAATCATGATGATATATCAAATCAATCATAAACCATTTGGATCATGTGAGCAATGTAAAGATACACGACAATACATTACCAATCCAATACATTATCTCTATTGGATTAAAATTTAGAACCACGATCATGAATCTCTCCCCCCAGCCACCCTCAAAGGCACCCCAATTCAAATCCTGCAGTCCCAAGGCCTAAAGGCACTATAGTCAAATAAAGTGAAGAAGCCCCGAGTACAATGTACCATAAGGGTTGTCAGCTTCAGCAGGATAGTATTAGAGGATAAAAAGTCCAACAGACGAGAATCATCAGAACTCAACCCTGTTGTAGTTCAGCATCAGATGCCTGCAGAACTTCCTGTAGGAATCCTCGCAAGAAGACATGTTTGGCTAAGCTTAAAAGTTACTTTAATGCAACACTTTTTGAAAGTATTTTAAGCTTAGTTATACGTCTACATTTGTTTGGCTAACAGAAACTGGAGAAGTTATGCCATCTTCAAAAAACTTGACATGACAAAGGTTTCCACCTGCTTCATCCGCAAACACTATCTTTTTCCTCTCCCTCTTAACTACATTATTGGGAGCAGTGACACTCTCCTGACTCAATTTCTGCAGTCAAGAGCGTGATGCGACAAATTTTACTTATTTACTTATAGATAAACATGTAAGTATACTTCACAACATATATAAACTAGAGGACACATACCATTATTTTACAAAAACGGTTGCAGTCCCTATTCATCATGGATAACCACTTTTTTGCTGTTTCTTCAACTTTGGTTGAGTTGTCAATGGCTGCTTTAACCTTCAAGATGAAATGGCATTATGGCATAAGTAGAAATATATCTAGGGCAGAGCTGGAGGTTCCAACCAAATCTAGTACATCCATAAACTCAAACATAACCACAGGTTAATTACAATTCCTTCTAGGAATGAGAGCAAATGATGATGAAATTTGGAATGAATGTAGAGAGAATGTTCTAATATTAAAATCTTATATAAATAAATAAAAATTGCCTCAACTGAGATAATGTAAGCCAGACATCCAAAAAAAACAATGCAAGTGCAGGACTTCAAAAGTCCAAATTGAGATGCATAGTTATCAGTTTTTTCATGGACATACTTCAACCAGGTGTGTTTTACATTTACATATTGGCAAGCGCACAGACAAATTGCATCTGGTTACATCTTTTACTGCAAGAAGAATTATTGTGAAGTAACCTGCTTAAAACCTTGTCCCATATACCTGATAAAGTATCAGCTATGTTTCTTGTTTCATCTCTGATTGGACTATTAAATAAAAACTATTTGGTTTAACAGTAAACTGAAATTTGATTAATGTCAATTACTAACGGATGCAAAGGATTCAGATGTGGAACATGGTATGAAAACTGAACATGGCAGCAAAGAGTAAGTTTTATGCTTAAAACAATACAATTTGGATCTCTGAGAAAACATGTTCATTATGCATACCTCTTCAGCATCATTTTTCAAAGAAGTGTTACGATATGCATCAAAAAGCAATTTTTCTTCCACAATGTCCTTCATGAACTTCAACTCATTCATCAGTTTCATTGCAAGAGACTCAATGTCATGCATCTGCCGCTGTGAAAACGCAATAGCACTTTCTGAACAACCTTTAGTGGAGCAACCAGTGCTAAAGTTGGGTAAGGTACGAGAAAAACGAGGGCCCTCGAGATTTCCTTCAGGTAAGGAAGCTTTGCAATTCTGTGATTTCTTCAGAATCTGTCTAGGGTTTATGAAGACTTTTCTCTGGCTACGCACCACAGGTTCTCCTACACTTTCAATTATTTTAGAATGCTTAATATCTGATCTCCCTGATGAAACATTCTCATTTTGTTTCTCTATCCAGAGCTTCCCCTCGCATTCTGGAAAATAGCAAACGAAAGGAGAACCATCATAGATAATTTGAAGCAATTAAAGAAACCAACTGATAACATGATTTGAAAATTCAATGTAAAGAAATTTAAGATGGAAATTGATTTCCAAAGCCTCTCATGAAATCATGATTATTTTTTTTCCTTGTCAAGTTACAACCTCGAGATGATAGATAAGCATGTAACTTTCATGTGAAGTAAATAACCATCAGAGGCATGTAGGGATGAAGGATCTACATTTAAAAGGGAAATAAAGGGTACTGTGAATATGATTTTAATGTGATCTCAAAACAAATCCTTCAAACACCACAAAGCTCATATATAAAGAATATACAAAAATTTTTACTGCCCAGCACCAACATTAGTAGATAGATCTATCTACATCAACCTTTAGCAATCCCTTTTTCCTTCTTATGTAGGTGAAGAAATATTGTGCTTGCTTTTGTTTATAGTCTTTTAAAACAGATGCACCTCTGAGTAATGCCGATCAACAAACAAGATCCTTCACATAATATTTGCATGGACAGTAAATTTACATGTGGTCATTTAGACCAGTTGAGATATTGACTTACCGCATTGGTCAACTTCATCATGTAATTCAATTGAATTCATATTCAAGCGCAATTGTTCTTGAGAATATGGAGAAATGGCCTGCAGAGGTTGAACGTCAAATTTGAAATTGTTACAACAATAACTGTAGAACTCAACGTCGTGCAGAAAACAGTATCTGACCTTTCGAGTTGAAAGGAGTCTTTGAGGAGGTTGATAGAGCTCTAGTGTTGGAAGTGAATTGGAGATATCACAACCTTGGTAGTCAAGGGAGGGTTTTCTTTCTTTATAGGTGCCTGGAGATGCTGGAGTTTGCCTCTCCTTGCTCTTTGATAACTCATCCTCCAATTGATCTCCAGAGCTCAAGCCATTCCTTGCCACGGCATCAAAAGTAAATGTCAAAGACTCTTCATCAGCCATAGTATCTTTCAAGGGAGCTGAATTGTCATTGATCTCCAAGGAAATACTTGAATCCCCTGAAAAGATACAGCTCTTGTCTGGGCTAGTCAAGGAACCATTTTTTTCATAAAGCAAATCTTCCTTAGTGTTATCCACAAACTGGTAAAAATTAACTCCATTGCACAGTTCGGTGCAGCCAATGTTATTGTCAACAGCAGGGTTAGGAACTTGACCACTGGAATCTTCCCTGGTTTGCCCTGATATCTCCTCCGTTTTGGAAGAACTTCTGGTGCAACGCACATAAGAACCATGGATCTTAGCAGGTGAACTGCTAGAAAGTACTTGCAAATTATCCTTTTCTGTCTCAATTTGCAGATTATCCTTTTCTGTCTCAAAAACAAGAAATTCATGGCAATCCATTTCCTGATATTCTACCTTCACAGTACTTCCATTACTTGGAAGAAGCATAGGGATAGGCTTAACATGCTCCAAATGGTCGTAGGAAACTTCATTAGTAACACAGTTTTGGTATTCCTCTGCAAAAAACAATGCTTCTTTACTTTCACACTCCATTGAAATTTCATTTGATGCTATATCACCAAGGTTGGATTCCTCATTGAGGTTGATGGACGAATTATCAGCAAAACAAGTTGGTGTTTGACACCCTTGGGGCTCAGGTTCAGGAACCTCAGCTTTAACACGGATAACTGGTGGGAATTTAGCACCAACTTGTATGGAACCTTCAGAAAGCTGCTTCTGTTCAGATTTAATTGATGAGGAAGCTTCCCAAGATGTTACCACATTTTTGTTTGTGCATTTCCTCTTAGCTTTTGAGTTCTTTGCAAGCTTGGATTTCCAAATAACAAGTGGTTCATCAATATCAGATTCATCTTCAGCCTGTTTTCCGTTTGCATCAGCCCGCTCCGAATTCATGCCAGTAGAACTTCCAAGATTCCTTTTCCTTGTTTTAGACCTTTCCGTAAGCTGTTTCAATGTACTATTGTGATCCAAATCACTGTGTATGTCATCATCATTCCCACAAGGAACAAACTCATCGAATTCAAGTTTGACTTCCTTCAATGTTTTTGTTTTAGACCTTTCTCTCAGCTGTTTCAATGTAGTATTGTCATCCAAATCCCTGTCTATGTCATCATCATCGCCGTAGAGAACAAACTCATCACATGCTAGTTTGACTTCCTTCAGTGTAACAAACTCATCACATGCTAGTTTGACTTCCTTCAATGTTCTTTCTACAGGTGGAAAACACAGAGTTTCACTTATCACTTGATCATAGTTAAAAACTGAACCTGCACTCAATATATCCTTGTCACTTGTAGAAGGTCTCCCTAGACTTTTGGCATCTTCACTTTCATATACATCCTTTAAAGTCCTGAATGAAAGAGGCAGCTTTCCAAGGGAATCTATATTGTGGACTTTTATCACCAAACCACCCCTTATNAATTATTTTCTTCGTTTCTTCCAAACCCTAATTTCATCTGAAATCTGAATAAATTTTTTGATTACCTACCTTATCCACAGATGAATCAAAATGAAAGCAAATAAACAATCATCCACGGGAATCTATATTGTGGATTTTTATCACCAAACCACCCCTTATAGCTTGAAAATAATGGTTATTACTACAGTTCCTCAGCTCCATTACTTAAAAAAATTAAACAAGTGTTTCCTCTGACTATCTCGTGGATTTGCACCCGCAGAAAAAATAATAGCCCAACGGTAGTAATTTGAAAGGGTGTGCCTCCAAATCTGATCATGAATCAAACCGGAAGTTAGCCTTGTTCTGACTAGATAAAACCAGAGAAACTTAAGTTTGCATTCTTCGGATCACAGGAATAAGCTTAATATTACTGCCATCAGAAGAATGAAGCAAGCGCACAATTTATTATCCTTGAGGTGAAAGTTACACCGTATAGCCAAACATTTTACTAATCCTACACTTTATTGCAAAAGTTTTAGTCACTCCCACATTTATCCAGTCATGAAATGTATAACATATATGCAACACTCTTTAAAAGTTTTCTTCATTAGAAAGTGAACAAAAGATTTATATATCACCCTCAAAGACTCTAATGTGCGTGCTCTCTATAACAAAGCTTTCTGATTAACAGAATAAGGTAGCTAGAGAAAGAAATTTGCAGAAATCTAGGAAAGGTGCAGCAAAATATATGGAATTATTCTCTTCTTTTCTTCCAAACCCTAATTTCATCTGAAATTTGAATAATTTTTTCGATTACCTACCTTATCCACAGATGAATCAAAACGAAAGCAAATAAACAATCATCCAATTAGTCAGCATAACTAAAACCCCCATATGAGTAGATTTGGAATGAAATGCAGAATAAAAGCTAGAAAACAGATCTGAGAACGTAGAATACAAATCTGAAGCTCACCTTATTCGAAAATCTCGTTTTCAGAGAGAGAGAGAGATGATGATGATGATGATGATGATGATGATTAGGGGAAACTTGTATAATGTAAAAAATCTAGCGCCAAATCATATGGCGGGAAGGGTATTGTATTTTGAATCTGTTCTATTCGCTCCCTAATTTTTGGGTTAACAGAGAATTTTTTGGCACCAGTCTCCAACCAATGAATCCTATTGCAATTTTGTCCCTAACTCATTTTGTTTAGACCATGTTTGGTGAGGATAAAAATCAATATTTTAATTTAAGTAAAAGTTAATAATTAATTTCAACCACATAGTTTATGAAATTCATAACTTTTCATTTACACATCATTTTTCATTACAATCTATTAAAAGCTTAATTTTAATCTTCACCAAACAATAACTTAAATAGGTTATGCTCGACCTAAAACCGCTTTGGCTCTACGTGAAAAGTTAAGTCTTGACATGGACATTGGTCCTTGAGTTATTAGCACAAAACATCTTTATGTTTGAAGATCATTGTGCAAAGCATCTTCATCTTTATTTTTTTTATTTTCATATTTTATTGTGAAAATCATCATTTTCATCTATTTTCTCAATAAAATTGTGTGAAATGATAAATATATACTCCTATTTAAATAAAAGAAAAAGAAAAGCAAAGAAAAAATAAAATAAAGAATTAATTGCAATGATAGTCCCAAATTTTTCAAAAAATTACAAATGAATTTCAAATAAATAATTAAAAATCAAAACTAAAAAAATAAAAATACGGTTTCAGACAACACCCCACGTCACCCATAATTTTAAGATTTTAAAAATTCCCAATGCTTGGAGAAAGAATACAAGACAAATTCCGCTCTTACTCGGCAAAAATTTTGAATCCAATTTTTCGGTTTTCTTTTATTGCATTTGAGTGATGTCACTCTCTCTCTCTCTCTCTCTCTCTCTCTCTTCATTTGCAGATATCAATGAACACACTGTCCCTAAACAACATTTATCATCTAAAATCATTAACCTTACGTAGTTGTAGAACGACCAATGTTCGCTTTACTATTTTTTAACTTATTCCTGTCTTTATTTTATTTAAAAATTATATTGCTAATTGTCTCACTGGTTTGCTTTTTGCTCACCCTTTGAAATGGTTAAAGGTCATTCACAGTGTTGACAATTAATAAAGGCCATCAGTTGAGAGGATTAAGCCAAATGTACATAGGGTCAGTTCATAGATCTCTTACCGACCCTCACATGAGATGGGTCCCGATGCTGGACCCACTCCCCCCCCCCTTATCTGTGATCACTTCTGTAACCCAAGCATCACTCCAGTTGAGATATATGATTCCACATTTACAATCCTTGTTTTGGTTATTTAACCTTCTTTCCATTGAAATGCTGATGGATGGGTTTGAAATTTTCAGAAAGAGTTTGTCTGGCATGAAGTGATTTTTATTTTTTTAGTTTTGATTTTTAATTATTCATTTGTGATTCATTCGTATTTTTTTGAAAAATATGGGACTAAGGTTGTAATTAATTTTTCATTTTCTTATCTTTTCTTTTTGTTTTATTTAAATAAGAGGTATATTTATCATTTCACACATTTTTATTGAGAAAATTGATGGAAATGATGATTTCCGCAATAAAATGTATAAATAGCGGTGAAAACGCCAAAAAAAAAAAAAAAGAAAAAAGGAAGGTAGAAACATTTTGTGCTAATGATCCGTTGTTCCTATGTGAAACATTAAAGGAACGAACAATTTTAGTGAAGTATAGAATTCAAATTGTTTTTTACTATTTGCATTCAAATTATTGGTCTCAAACGTTTTATCTTTGAAGCATGTGAGCCTGTCCATTTATTTATATGTCAAAATGTCATGTGATGCTTGTACAACTATGTTCTTCTTTGTTTCTCTTTAAAATAAAACTCTTTAATTCTCATATTTATTTTCAATCACACGTTTACGTAATAAAATATTTTGCGTATAAATCCAAAAATTTTCATTACTTTTTAACCCCACAATCTCCAAAAAAAATCACTATTTAAAATATGTTTTTTTTAATAATGACCATCAAAAAGGGGGCTAAATTGTTTATTAATATGGTAAATTGTGGATTTTAAATTTAAAACAAAAAATAATAAAGGAGAAAAGGAGAAGAAATAAGAATGAGACTACCAAAAAAAAAAAAAAGGGATTCCACAATTTGTATATTTAATTATAATGGACATGCTAAATCATTTGGGTAATATTATTTATCACTGGTGGTGTATTTTAGTTGACATTACATTGTGATCCCAATTAAATGAATCCCACAATTTTTAATTTAATTAATTTTAGTTGTACTTAACGACAACTAGGTCTAGCATCGTTGGTAATAATAGCATTATTCAGTCATTTAGTCATGCACGGAGGCATTCTCACCAGCGAGCAAGAGGGGCTCCCTATTTTTCTTCTTTACCATGTGTTTGATTGGCTTTATTTTTCATAAAAATGTCATTTATTCACCCAAGATTTTATTTTTGGGGTGTTTGATTGACAACTTTTCTCATAAAAAATATTTTCCAATTTTTGGTCATGTGACCATATTTTTCTAAAAATAAGGAAAATATGTTCTTTAAAGAATAGTGATTTTTATTTTTTAGGTAATTCACTCTCTCTTTCGCTATCTTATCTACCAACCAATAAAAAATAAACAAGTATAATAATTTTTTAGGTTGAAAACTAAATCAATCAAATACATTTAATTAATAATTTTCACACAAGTAAATTTTAAGCACTTGAATTTTCCAGAATTTATTTTCGTTCTATGCAAATTTCATATTCGCAATCAGACGCACACTAACTTTTTAATATAAATTAGATTTTATCTATTTGCCCATCAAAAAGTTAATCAACTTCCATCGACCTACGAATTATAAAAGCAAAAATTTTAAAATATAATTGATAGAAATTCAAATTCAAATTTTTATCTAAGTCAAACTAGTTTTAACCACACATTAAATGGAATGTGTAACTTTTAACAATATGTTTCATCGAATTATATCAAAATCTACTAAACAATTGATTTTAATCACCACAAAATAGGGGCTAAATAAATATTCAATTTTATTAAGGAAGAGAAAGTAGTTAAAAGTTCATTTAAAATGTGCTTCGGTCTTATCTAGTTGTATATTAAATAGAGAAAATTGTGTCGAAAATTTACTTTACTAATTGGAGTTGAAAAATATCTATTATTAAAAAAGTTCGAAAAATATTCAATATTTTCTTAAAATGCCCACAATACCCCAATATGACTAGACTAGGTTTTACGCCGTGACATGATCGGGTGTACAACTCCCGCTAAATATGAATTCAAATGGCGAAAATTCGATCAAATGCGAATTCTCTATTCGTGGTGCCGCTCATCAATGCCAATATCTCCTTCTTTTGCATATCTCATATCCGTTATATATCCACATGTGGCGAAAGAAGCTATGTTACGTGATACTACCTCAACAATGCTTGATGCTACTATGTTCTCCAATATGTTTGGAATCTTGGTTCGATGTAGGTGAAATGTACTCTTCGAGGGGCTCTTAGTGGAAAATATTTGGTAGTTGTAGGGGACAACGAAGAAACTGCTTCTCGATTATCGAAAATGAGATAATATTTTTGCTATGACTTTTGCTCGTGTCACAATGTGGTTGAGGTATTTACCAATGGACGACTAAAAAACACTTTCTTACTATAGAAAATTAAAATAACACGCTTGTTCTCCAGCTCGACCCATATAAACACGAGCTCGGCTCGACCCTTAGGGACCGGCCGATCTCGTCTCAATTGTTCTCCAAAAATGAAGTAAGTCTAATTTTACTGTATCTATCGACTCTAAAATACTAAGCATGTCGTGACTAAAATATTTAGTTAATGCTAACGTTCCATAGTCGATATACTTTGGTCGAGGGAAGAAGAATAAATATCAGCACATATATTAACTCTACTAGAACTAACCATTGTTCATAATTCTATCTAGAAGTTTTCGGCTTTGGGATCTTGTGATGCTACACTATCTCTAAGCATTGGTATGGGGGGGCCGTGAAAAGTTTCTGCCGGATCTTTGGGCATACACATCATATATTTATTTCACATCAAACTTCTCTCTATATTACCATATGTAATTGAAAATGCATTTGAAATTCGGGTTTTAACAACTTTTGTACCATCCAAATGAAACATAGTGTTCATTACATAAGGTAACGGGAATAATATAGGTAAATCCTTTCAATATTTTCTAAACTTAATTTCCATCGCTACTACGATATCACAAAAAATGGGTAATATTTTATACTTTTTTCCATTTTTTAACAATGTGATAAAAGTAAGCGAGAACGAGGGTACTAGTGAGATAATATGAAATAGAATACCACCAAAATGGGGGTTAAAGTGTCGATCTAATTTATCAATTACTGCTTTGTTGATCGTTACATTATCAAATGTAAAATTGCGAATTTCATTCTCACGGTTAGGTTATTTAACAATACCCGTTGAAACTTTAAAAATATTAGAAGCATTATGAGGAAATTTAATTAATTTAAAAGCAATAATTGTTTTTGCATTATCCACATTTTATCTAAATAGTGAGCAGTGGTAGTTATGTAACCATTTTTGTTAATAACCCTACGGATCAGACACAAAAGAAAAGATGTAACTATATTTATTTAAATCATTTATTATTCATTTTTTGTAGTATAAAGCTGTAGCATCCGAATAAAGAGTATTTCTAGAATTTTTTCGTACCTGGGTTGGAGATATTGCCTTACAAACTTGGTGAAGTGTTTGATTTCCACTATTATAAGTGGATACTCACCACTAGTTACGAATCATACATTCGCACATTACCTCTTGTGGTTAGACCCAGCTGTTAAGTGCAAGCTAGAAGTTGTAAAGCTAGGGTAACCAAATTGGAGTTGATAAGGATCCAATCTTCGTGTTGGATTGAACATTTTTGTAATGCCGTATGGGTGTATCGTTTTGATTCCGTTTTGTCAAGCTAATATATCTTTGCAATACTGGCATACTGTTCTATAATTTGCCTTTCCGTCTACTTGACCCGTGACCGCCAATCCAAGTGTCCTCAATACTTAGCAATTTGTTTCTTCGTTCATCGTTTACTATTTGAAAGTACTATATGTGTTTCTTCATCTTCGATGTTATCTGAATCAATTGGACCAGAGCTCTTGTGCACATGTTTGTCGTTTAATTCATCAGAAATTGAAATTAACATCGCTAAATTGTGATTTAATGGCGGAGAGAGAGTGGAAGTCCGAGCACTTTCTGGAGTGTTGGAGTCACCAAATATTATTTGGAACTCAATAATCACCAACAATCTAGTGTAATCCATTCGAAATTGGAATAGGATATGAAAAAAACTAGAAATAGGCCATTGTATTGTAGAGAAAATGTAGTGTTAATTTAAAGATAACGCAACTCAAAATTGTACAATAAAAGAACTAATTAGTTGAATGTAAGATTGAATTGCAAGACCCAATTGTATTGTTGAAATTAGAATATTAGACTTGAATGAGACTTATAGAACGTAGAAAGAATTGTGATAAGAAAAAAAACGTGGAAGGGCCTATTAATATGAATGGAATTAAGAAAACAAAAATGATCATTGGAAAGTGTAAAAAATTTGGAAAAAAGTGTCATATTTGTTGATCGTTTGGCCTATGAGTTGAGCACGATCATGGGCCAAAGTGAGCCTAGCCTAGGAGCCCCTAACACGAGGCTCGTCAAATTTTTAGGGCTCGACTTTGAACTCATCCCTAACAAATCAGAACGGTTCATCAATCGAGCTCAAACAAGTCAAGCTCAAGAGCGATTTGGTCTGTTTGCCATCCCTAGTCCCTAGATGAAGGTGGTGTGAAAAATAATAAATTCTTATTGAGAAAAGCAAAAAAAGATTTAAAAATAAAAGACATTGGAGTATGTGCACAAAATGCTTGTAAAGATTTCAACATTGCTACGCGTGGTTTTTTCTTTTTTCATAGAAATTTAAGAGAATTTCATTTTTCATAGAAATTTAAGAGAATTTCATTTGGCACGGTATAATTGATTGTTGACAAAAAAAAAATTAAAATTAATTGTACTACACAAATAGGCTCAAATAAAAGTTCAGCAATAGGAAAATACGTGTCGACATATGATTAAACAATTTTAAAAAAAATAAAAACACCACACAATTATTATCTGTCACGTCACTTTATCCTCTCTCTCTCTCTATTTGAAAAAAAAAGTTTGCGCTTCCCACCGTAACTTAATCACTGGTTGGTAATTTTATTTTAATTGCATCGCATTTTTTTCGCAGCGACATCTTCAATCTCCGACACCATCCGTCGACTCCGACAGAATTTCGCAGCAAAAATCATGTAAGCATGATGTATTTGGTATCCACTTGACTCGATTTTGATTTATTCGAAGAATACATATTTTTGAAGATTTTACAGTGTTATGTGGATGCGTTGTAACATAGCATCATATCTGATTCGTCCATGTGCAGTATGTCAGGAAAGAACTATGAACTTTGTTATAGCTGTCGAGAGAAGGGTCACTTGTTTGTTGATAGCTCGAAAAAAATGGTCTTGCCCCTAGTATAAAATTGGCGTAGTGTAGTGCATTGAAGTTGAGAAAGACACAAAGAACAAGGGTCTGATGTTCAGTTGTTGTAGTTCTAATTGTAAATATTGGGAATGGGTTGACAAAGGAGAATCTAGTGGCGGATCGAGTAGTTCAAACGTGCTAGTTGAAGAAATTCAACAGTTCTCTCGCTTGTTAGAATCCTTTTGTCGGATAGCCGAAGAAAAAAGTATTGAAATTTCGTTGAACGTGACAATAAGAAGGCCAACGGAATTGCGGAAGTGGATAAGAAGGGGAAGGGACACGCATGAGTAATAGTTATGTTGTTGGCTGTGTGGTTCCCTACAACTTTTGATGTGTAGTATGTGTTGTGTTGTGTAGTTGGTGAAGTGAATAATGTTACTGTAATGCTTGGGAAGAATTTGTAATCACTTGTTCACTTCTTACATCTCTGAAATGATAATGTCATTGAAAACATCTTCTTGTTTATTTTGAATTTTTCATATAGTCACCCACAACTAACAATTGCATAATCACTAAATATGCAATTGTTTTTCATAGAAACAAAGACTAGCAGGTGAGTGCTAGTTTACCAGTTTACCAAAGAGTGCCAGTTTACTAGTAACATGTAAAGTTGTGCCAATTTACCAATAACAATACATTAAAGGAAGGGATTGAAGATGATAACCTTAATTCTAAGATTGATCCTCTCATGCCTTAACGAAAATAATATAGGGATGAAGATGATAACTTCCTCAAGACTCGCCAAGTTTTATTCATGAAATTAAGCAAAAATATTCTAAGCTCCTGTAATCCAATCCCAACATCCAAGAATCATTATCAGCATAAACATTGCTTATAATAAGATATGCTGATTCATATGGTTTATAATTCATTTAAATAAAAGTCTAATAAACACCATAAACATAAAATGGATCAAATGGACTTCACTTGGACTAAGTCAGACACATGAGCATGAGCATATAACTGCATCAATGTTGTTCATCTAAATTCACATGTTTCCGCCACGTTGGTCAGGTGCCATTGGATAATAGTATGACATTGCATTTTCGATTGTCAAATAATTAATTTATTAGGCAAACTATAGTATGACTTGAAATAAATTCATCATGTTTAACCACATACCTTGACCATTGAATCATGAAGCCGATGGGAAGACATTTGGAGACATTTCTTGTTGTGTAAATACGTGACCGTTGCCATCACCCTACACAAATTTCATAATGTAACTAAAATGTGGAAATCCAATATATTGGTGAATCGAAGTAGACGAACCATTAGAAGCTGTGAATATGAGAGTTCTGCCGGCATATCTTCATTAAGTAGTTGATCATGTGCCTGTGCTATCGGTTCGACCTCTCCTAGTTTACTTGGGCCTACTTTCCGTTTCCGTCCCTTAGTTAAAGTCGAACGAGACTGCATAATCAACAGATAATAACTATACATACACAGCGTATTATTAAAAAAAATGGCCACATACCTTTGCGTTACTGGATGCTATTTTCAAAGGGCTTTTATTTCGAAGTTTCTTAGGCGTGCCTTTTCTCTTTGAGCATTTTGGATCTTGTATACGAGAATTGCTATTTTGTTGCGATGCTCCACCATCCGACGATATTTGAAATACATGCTAGGATATATCATTACTTCCACAACCCAATGTCATACTAAATGAGAGTTTTTTGGATTCTATCCACTCCAGTATCTCGTGGAATCGATGATCATCATCTATAGTCATGTCTGTAGGCGACGCAAATGATTGACACATCTTATCATATCTCAATTGGGCAGGGGTGCTACTCAAACCATCATAGTTCACTGCGACCCTGATGTGGGCTCTACGAATATCTCGTCTCCATCTCCGTAATATATAGGTGTCCGGTAATGTTGTGACATTATTACGTAGAAGTACAGAGATCGCGTGCCTACAAATTATACCTCGAAACTCGAATAAGTCTCAGCTGCAAACAAAGTAGCATTTCTCTCTTTTAAATGTCACGAAATACTTCTGCTTCTTAACTCGATGTTCAAGTATGACATCCTCCAGCACCTCGTAGGTTGTGCCCAAAAAGCCCTGTGATGAAGATATGAGGTTGCAATAAACCATCCCAATGAATTCATCTCGGACTTCCCGAAATTTTGAAATGGTGTAAACTTTTTGAAATTCTTTCTCCGACTCCTACTTCGTAGCAGACGGTACCATTTGTGAGAATGATTTAAAATCGGCTTGAAACTCATTCTCTACTTTATTCCTCAACGCTCTCTCGTATTGTTCCACAAATTGTTTCAGTGACGTTTTCGAGTGCACATAATCATCAAAGAACGCATTCATACTCTTACTGTGTTGAGTTGTTGACATTCCCGCCCAGAAATTGCTTTTTAAAAAATGAGGTACCCAACGGCCTCTGTCGCATACAATCCGGACAACCACTCATTATTAATCAAGGATACTTGTCCACCATCGCTCTCCAACCTTCTTTAAATGCGTCAACAGTTTGAGAATCATATACCAGTACGTGTATAGCAGAAAATATCTCACCCTTTTCGACGTGGTATCCAAATTTCTCTGGCAACTTTTTCATTATGTGCCATAAACACCATCTGTGTTTCTTTTTTATGGAACACGATCTGAATTGCATTCTGTATGACCTTGTCTTAATCGGTAATAATCCCAATAGGAGCTTGCCCATGCACACACTCAAGCCATGTCTTGAAAAGCCAGACAAACGTTTCTGTATTTTCGTTCAACACCAACCCACAACCAAAAAGTATTGACTGTCCATGATGATTAACTCCAACAAAAGGAGCAAACGGCATGTCGTACTTATTAGTTAGGTACGTTGTATCAAATGTGACAACATCACTGAACTCCTTATACGCTTGCCTACTCCTATTATCTGTCTAGAAAATATTCTTTAGCCTCAAATCTTAATCTAAATTCATACTGAAGTAAAAACCTGAACACCTTGCTTGCATGTTTCGAAAAATAGGCTTGTATTGCAGTGGTATCTCCTTCTTTAAGTCTTAACCGCCTCACGTGTTCAACATAGTTTCGACAATTTTTTTCCACGCAAATCATATTCTCATACCCCCTGCTTCTACAACTGCGGAGTTGTAACTTTTGTGCAACGAAATCCCTGCCATATCGTTCACTTCAAGCCATCGTTTAAAGTGGGCACTCAGTTCTCGGTTGCGACGATACATCCTAGACTTCGAAAGACTTGTTTTATGATTGTGAATGAGATTGACTGTGTTTATTCTCCATATTCCACATGCATCTGCAGATCCAGTTATCCTGGCTTTGCAATCTGTCTGAATGGTAGCTTGTGGCTTCAAAGAACCGCTCAAAGTACTACTTCTTCGCCTTCACCGCTGCATGTCAACATTGCATGTCTCACAACTCCGGCATCATCCTTTTGCGATTCTTCTTTCCTAACTGGAAATCCTACGTCGTACGCATATCTTTTGTAAAAATTAAACATTTCTTTTTCATCATTGAACTTCATACTCACCTCGGGCACATTGACATTGTCTACTCCTACAATTCCATCATCGTTGCACTGTCGAAAATGTTGTCATTTTCGTCTTCTAATAGAACGATGTCGTCTACATCTTCCAAATTTTTTTTGCCTGAAGTAAAAAAAAAAAACAAAAATGTTACAAGTCATTCACGAAACAAATATTGAATTGAAATCATCATTATTCTCTACTTTGTAATTTCATATGCATCTAGGTTTCACAAATTGCAGATAAGGCAACTTAGATAAATCAACTATTCCCAAAAAAAATATGAGATTAATAACTCAGATTACTATAATCAGTCACTGAAATACCACATTACAATAATGAAACTCATAAGAATAGAAGAGCCAAATATATCCTCAGATAATATCTAGTTAACAAAAAGAAACCTTCATTAATTCCCATCAATACAAATTTTGGTATAGCAGCTAGCTATTGCCATGGTATTCCAATAATGGGGCCATTTTCCATGACGTAGATAAGCAACAACATTAACATAGAAAAATCAGTGCTCAATGATGGGTATTTAAGTAGAAATTAGGGGTGGGCATGAGTCGGGTTGGGTCCCTTTTTGCCTCAACCCAAACTCAACCCAACATGATCGATTTGATCATAATTTAACTCAACCCAACATGTGTAAAAGTTGAAACGCAACCCAATCCAATCAAGTATTGGTCGGGTTGGGTTGGTCGGTTTTGGACAACTTGTCAATAAAGATTAAAGTAGCCGGTCGGGTTGTGCGGATTTACAATTGACTCATATA